>BLSH010537216.1:725802-736218 GCA_018402905.1 Glandirana rugosa | reverse complement strand
CATTCAGTGGCGGTGGCATTCCTCTAAGTGGTATGGTCACCATCTGGCCTCTGTTTCGGAAGTATGAATGTTCTGTGCGAGTAGCAGAGAGTGAAGTGGTCGCATGACACTGCTTTGCACTTCGTATTTAACTGACAGTTGGTATTGCCATTGATCCTGACAACAGTTTGGCCTCATTCACACTTTTACACTTTATGAATGTCTTATGCATATAAATATTTGCATACAGGTAGATGTAAACCCATCCAATAAGAATTTAACTTATTCATGTCATTTCAAAAGTATTTTCCATTCTTAAATATGAATTTAAGGTAAGGTATATTTTACATAGTTTAATGAGTCCAACTTGGACCAATGTAACTATGTATATGCCATACCAGGCCGATGCCCCTGGAAACTGGAAATCACTGAAGTACACACCCCAACTACAGTGATATCCACTTGCTTCTGGTTGCTGTTCTGAGTAGCCAGTCTGATACACAGTGAACATAGGTCGACCTCTCAGCATGGGCACGGTGGCCATTCAGCTTCGAACTTAAGCTTGTTTAATTAAGCTTTGACGAACAAAATGGAAGCTGATTGGTTTCTATGTAGAGGTGCACCAGTTTTTGCACTCTCCAGTTTTAGTAAATCAACTCCCTATCATTTTCTGAATGAATGCTTAAAGAGGAAGTAAACCCTGATGGGGTTTACTTCCTTTATATTCCCCTGCAAAGTAGAAACATAATGGGCTACTATGCTGCCTGTCAAATTCTGCAGTCTCAATTAAAAATGCTGCGGTCAAGAAGCAAAGCATTGTGGGAGCAGCATCACTGCAGTCCTGTCAGGGGGGCAGTAAAAAACCATGGCCCAGGCACCTGTTTTTACAACCCACCAGATGCCGGCATGAAAGAGCCCTTAACCCTTTGGCGCCGGCCGCACGCAAATATGTGGCCTCTTGGTGCACGGTGCGCGCTCCAGACACAGTTACCAGCCCTAACCAAAAGCTCCTGATTGCTGCTTGTGATCGTGAGTTTTTGGATCACGTGACGGCCATGACAACCAATGACAGCGGGCACATGCTCTTAAGCCCGCCCAGCCTCCCGGGGTCATAAACCTCTTAAAAGGCCGTGAGGCGCCGTCGTTAAGAGGTTAAAAGATTGTAGTGCAAGTTTTCCTGGCACGCTGGCCTCTTCTTCAGGGAATTTGAACTGATAGCAAGCAGCATGCATTTCATACATGAAACAACAGAGTAGTAACGCATGAAGAAACTTGTACAACAAGACGAGAAAAGAAAAAGGTGTAGTTTTTCTCTTTGTTGTTTCATGTATGAAATGCATTTTTCTTACTATCAGTTCATATGCCTGAAGAAGAGGCCAGTGTGCCAGGAAAGCTTGCACTGGGATTGGTTTAGTTAGCTTATCTTTAATTTAGAGATAATGTTATAATGAAGCAAATCAATACATTACTTGGAAGGAAATCATCTTCCATGAACTATTTAGGGAATCCAAATTTTGGTTTCTACAGAAATATGATTGGATTGGCTCTAAGTGTACCAGAGTGCTTTAATGGAATCATTAATTTCACATTTATGGCAAGGTTTTTCAAGAGCTCTGATGATATTTCTGGAAAGTAGTACAGTTAGTGAAATTTGTGGAATAAAGTACATATATATATTTTTTTTTTTTTGCTACAGAGCAGTTTACCACTGTGATAGACAAGTATAATGGGAAATATTTCTCGCTGAAATATTTCCTCACCAGCAATCAATGACTGTGTGTCCCTGTGTACTTGTGACCTGTTTACCCTCACCATCTCAGGTCCACCCAAGGAAGTTTTTGAGCGGAAGGTTTCCTGTTACAAGTGTTCTGTCATTTATCAAACATGACCATGCAATATGCGGCCTATAACACAATCTGGCCTGCTCACTTTGATGGATTAATTGCTTTTTCAACTTCTTCTCTGAAGGCTCAGTGGAATACTTGTGCATTTTACATGTACATGATAATGTAATGTGTGTCATTTTAAAGTTAGACAGATCTCAAGGGGAGCAATGACCAGGGCTCGTGGATGTGATACACCAGGCCAGGTTTGTGCTAAGATTTTAAAGAATGGTGCCTTGTAATTTTTGTTAGTTTATAAGCACAAAACAATACATGTCCCTGTATTTATACTCCAACTGCTTTCACACGCTGCACACAAATACACCAAGTGCTTTTTAAAAAAAGTGATCAGTGATTTAAAAAAAAAAAAAAAAAAATCTGATTTTTTTTAATCCGATTTTTTGGATTTTTATCACATTTATTATAATAAAATGCTTTGGGAGCAAAAATCTATCTAAAGATGGATTTTCTATTTAAAGTTTTCTATTTACTGTGGTTTTCAACTTGTTACAACCACTTTAACCTACAGGTAAGTCTATGATAAGTCTTACCTGTAGGTGCCCTGCATATTTCCTAAACCTGTACGGTTCAGGAGATATGCAGTGTATTAACTGTGCTGTTGTCATTTCGGCACATGCGCAGTGAAGAAACGGCCTCCGTGCCGTTTCTCCACTGTGATCGTGCCGTGACTGGTGGCTCCAGTCACAGAGTTGGAGTCGCGGCCCCGGAAGGAAGAGGGGCAGAAGATGGACGCCGCCAGCACAGGGGACGGCGCTGGATATCGCAGGCTTCGTTTGCAGGTAAGTGGCACATAATGGGCTGTAGCCCATTATGTTTCTAATTTACAGGGGAATATGGAGGAAGTAAACCCAATCTGAGTTTACTTCCTCTTTAAAATACATTAATAATTTAGTTTATTCAGCATGAAATGAAGCTTAGTTATGTAGCATGAGGCTGTATATTCTGCAATATTTACATTTTTGGTAAACTCATTCAATGAATCCAAGCTCTTGCACGCTAACATGCACTGCATTGATGCATTCACACAATTTTACAGTAACCATGAGATAAAACAAAGTTCAGGAATATTCGTTTATCTCATGGTTTTGCAAATCTATGTACAAACTGTATGATTGAATCGGTTCTGATATCGTTGTTTTACTAACCTGACAGCTTATTATTCTAAATAGGAAACCCTCATTTTGTTTGCAAATATTAAAGATTCTTACTACCAGCAAGAATAAGTCCTTACATTTAAAGAGCACCTGTCATTTCAGATCCATCATGGCAGTGCCTGTTAGCGGGCATCCACTCACCTGTTGCCACCACGTCCCTCACCTTGTTGACAGAGATGCCAGTTGCTCTTTAAAAATTATTATTTAAATCAAGCCTTTTATTAGTTATTTAAATCATGATTTAAATAGTCTTGATTCAAATCAAATCCACCCTGATCCAATTCAATCAATAGAAGGGGAAAAAAATAATAATAATATATATATATACACGGTATCTCACAAAATTGAGTACGCCCCTCACATTTTTGTAAATATTTTATTCTATCTTTTCATGTGACAACACTAAAGAAATGACACTTTGCTACAATGTAAAGTAGTGAGTGTACAGCTTGTATAACAGTGTAAATTTGCTGTCCCCTCAAAATAACTCAACACACAGCCATTAATGTCTAAACCGCTGGCAACAAAAGTAAGTACACCCCTACGTGAAAATCCCCAAATTGGGCCCAATTAGCCATTTTCCCTCCCTGGTGTCATGTGACTCGTTAGTATTATAAGGTCTCAGGTGTGATTGGGGAGCAGGTGTGTTAAATTTGGTGTTATTGCTCTCACTCTCATTCCGGTCACTGGAAGTTCAACATGCACCTCATGGCAAATAACTCTCTGAGGATCTGATTGCTCTACATAAAGATGGCCTAGGCTATAAGAAGATTATCAAGACCCTGAAACTGAGCTGCAGCATGGTGGCCAAGACCATACAGCGGTTTAAGAGAACAGGTTCCACTCAGAACAGGCCTCGCTATGGTCGACCAAAGAAGCTGAGTGCACATGCGCAGCGTCATATCCAGCATATCTTTGGGAAAGAGACGTATGAGTGCTGCCAGCATTGCTGCAAAGGTTGAAGGGGTGGGGGATCAGCCTGTCAGTGCTCAGACCATACGCAGCACACTGCATCAAATTGGTCTGCAATACTGTCGTCCCAGAAGGAAGCCTCTTCTAAAGATGATACACAAGAAAACCCACAGTTTGCTGAAGACAAGCAGACTAAGGACATGGATTACTGGAACCATGTCCTGTGGTCTGATGAGACCAAGATAAACTTATTTGGTTCAGATGGTGTCAAACGTGTGTGGCAGCAACCAGGTGAGGAGTACAAAGACAAGTGTGTCTTGCCTACAGTCAAGTATGGTGGTGGGAGTGTCATGGTCTGGGGCTGCATGAGTGCTATCGGCACTAGGGCGCTACGGTTCATTGAGGGAACCATGAATGCCAGCATGTACTGTGACATAGTGAAGCAGAGCATGGGCTTGGAGACTGGGCCGCAGGGCAGTATTCCAACATGATAACGACCCCAAACATACCTCCAAGATGACCACTGCCTTGCTAAAGAAGCTGAGGGTAAAGGTGATGGACTGGCCAAGCATGTCTCCAAACCTGAAACCTATTGAGCATATTTGGCCATCCTCAAACGTAAGGTGGAGGAGTGCAAGGTCTCTAACAACTCCAGCTCCATGATGTCATCATGGAGGAGTGGAAGAGGACTCCAGTGGCAACCTGTGAAGCTCTGGTGAACTCCATACCCAAGAGGGTTAAGGCAGTGTTGGAAAATGATAGTGGCCACACAAAATATTGACACTTTGGACCCAATTTGGACATTTTCACTTAGGGGTGTACTCACTTTTGTTGCCAGCGGTTTAGACATTAATGGCTGTGTTTTGAGTTATTTTGAGGGAACAGCAAATTTACACTGTTACCCACTTCAGCCCCGGAAGGATTTCCCAGGTTTGGACCAGAGCACTTTTTGCGATTCGGCACTGCGTCAATTTAACTGACAATTGCACAGTCGTGCAACGTTGTACCCAAACTAAATTTGCATCCTTTTTTTTTACCACAAATAGAGCTTTCTTTTGGTGGTATTTGATCGCCTCTGCATCATTTCTGATCACCACTATAAACAAAAGAAGAGCGAAAATTTTGCAAAAAAAACAAAAAAAAACACTTTTTGCTAAAATACAAATCCAAAAAAAAAAAATATATAAATAAAAATTTTTTCATCGGTTTTGGTCGATTTATAGTCTTCCTCATATTTTTGGTAAAAAAAAATTGCAATATGCGTTTATTGATTGGTTTGTGCAAACGTGGCCACGTTTACGGATGATGAGAATTAATTTCTGGGGTTTTTATTTTTTTTTTATTTTTTTACTAGTAATGGCGGCAATCTGCGATTTTTAGCGGTACTGCGATATGGGGGCGGACATGTCGGACCATTTTGACACTTTTTTGGGACCAATGACATTTATACAGTGATCAGAAATTTAAATGTCCACTGATTACTGTGTAAATGTCACTGGCATTGAAGGGGTTAACCTGCAGGGGGAGATCTAGGGGTTAACTGTGTTCCCTGGGTGTGTTCTAACTGTGGGGGGGCTGGGCTACCATGGGCATAAGAGATCTAACTGATCCCAGTGACAGGGATCAGTAGATCTCCTATGCCCCCACTAACAGAGTGGGGAACTGCCGTGTTTACATCAGCGGTTTCCTGTTCTTTGGCTGTGGCCGCTCATCTCGGCTCGCCGGCGGACATCGGATCCGCCCGAGCCGTGGGCACACTCCTCAGGAGTACGGCGGGGGCGCGCACCCCCTAGCGGCCACCCGCAGATCGCCGTTTTTTTACGGCGATTTGCGGGACACGTCCACACTGCCGCTGTGAATATACGGTAGGCAGAGTGGAAGTGGTTAAACAAGCTGTACACTCACTACTTTACATTGTAGCAAAGTGTCATTTCTTTGGTGTTGCCACGTGAAAAGATAGAATAAAATATTTACAAAAATGTGAAGGGTGTACTCACTTTTGAGAGATAATGTATATGTGTATAATCCTTTATAAACAATCCTATACCCACAGTTGATCTAGAGGAAGGCAAAAAAAAACCCATAAAGCATGATCCAGTTTGCTCCAGCAGGGGAAAAAATGCCCTCCTGATCCCCCAAGAGGCAATCGGATGTTCCCTGGATCAACGTTACCTATAAATATTAGTATCCAGTTATATTATGTGCAACTAGGAAAGAATCCAGGCCTTTCTTAAAACAATCTACTCAGCTGGCCAGAACCAGCTCTTGAGAGTCTATTCCACATTTTCACAGCTCTTACTGTGAAGAAACCTTTCCGTATTTGGAGATGAAATTTCTTTTACTCCAGATGTAAAGTGTGCCCCCTTGTCCTCTGTGATGACTCTAAAGTGCATAACTCAACACCAAGTTCACTATATGGATCCCTTATGTATTTATACATGGTGATCATTTCCCCCCCCAAATCTCCTCTTCTCAAGAGAATAAATTCAGTTCCTCTAATCTGTCCTCATAGCTGAGCTCCTCCATGCCTCCTATCAGTCTGGTTGCCCTTCTCTGCACTTTCTCCAGTTCCCCCGATATCCTTTTTATGCACTGGTGCTCAAAACTGAACTGAAACTGAACATATTCCAGATGAGGTCTTACTAATGATTTGTACAGGGGCAAAATGATGTCCCTATCTCTGGAGTCCATACCTCTCGTAATGCAAGAAAGACTTTGCTCACTTTGGAAACTGCAGCTTGGCATTGCATGCTGTTATTAAGCCTATGATCTACCAGAACACCCACATCCTTCTCCACTATTGACTCCCCCAGCTGATCTCCTTCTAGTATGTATGATGCATGCATATTCTTAGCCCCCAAGTGCTCATCAGAGTATAGCTGGCCGGAGAAAAACAAAATTACATGCTTTCATCCTGTCATCGAGCAGAAGATTGATTGAGTTTGCTCATACACATATTGCATATGCTTTAATGTGGTTGTAAACCTCAGGCATATCCCTGTATAGCAGGGATATGCAATTAGTGGACCTCCAGATGTTGCAGAACTACAAATCCCATGAGGCATAGCAAGACTCTGACAGCCACCAGCATGACACCCAGAGGCAGAGGCATGATGGGACTTGTAGTTTTGCAACAGCTGAAGGTCCGCTAATTGCTTATCCCTGCTCTATAGTGTGTTTGTGTCTCAAATAAGAGCACTAAGTGTAATTCCTGTCTGCTGCTTTGTTGCTATGCTATCTGTATGATTCACTTCTGACAAGATTTCCTGACACCAAGAGTAAAATGGTGACGGTTGATTGACAGCCTCAGCTCTGTCCCTGTGTGCTGTGTGAAGGGGGGGGGGGATCCCTTCCCTCCAATCAGCTCTCAGAACTCTCCTCACTGAGCCCTGCAGAGTGCAACTTCAGCTCTTCGCCCCCTTTTTTCTGAACTCTTAAAATATTTGTTAACCCAAAAACAAAAAAAATGCTGCTCCTGTCTCTTTAATGTGCAATTAGCAGCATGGTGCATTTGCTTTTTAAACTATCCCTCTGTATCCCCTAAAATACCTGTTTCATAATGGCAGGTCATGATTTCCCCCCTGTGTACTGACTCCCCTGTATATAGCTTATCCTGAGAGCTCTTTGGTTTATGCAGGCTATGTCACTCCCAGCTCTCCTATCTCCTGTGTGCCTGTTTTCAACCCTCCCTCCCTCCCTCTTCCTCTTATAGCTTCTCCTCTCTATCATAATTAACTCTAAGCTCCTATTTCCTCTGTATTAGAAGAATAAGTTATCTGTGTCAGTGTTATATCATAAATATTATATATATATATATATATATATGTTATAACACAGGCACAGGGCAACTTCTTGTTATAATACAGAGTGGATGGGAACTTTTTATACAAGTGGCTTAACAAACACTTTAAGACATGCTTGATAAATTCAACACTTCAGATGTGGAGAAGAGAAGACTGCAGATAAACAGGTATAGCGTATGTAGGAGGATTTGTTACACCTCTTTGTATCGTCTAAGGCCAGTCACTTCACTAGGTATACTTTAAGGGTTTAAAACCACTTTAATGCAGGAAATGCATGCAAACAGGTTAGCCATTGTTTTAGTGCTATTTCACAACACTGTGCATTGACTTGCATTATAGGGACCCTTTGGTGGCTGTGGCAGCTCATGACACCACATGGTTGCTGACAGCACACATTAAAACAAACAATAAAAGGTTTGAATCCAGGATTGCCGTACTTTCATATTATTATCACTTAAGTTCCCTCACCAAAGTAAACTCACCTGCACTTTTCCCTGCTGCAGCTAACCATTTTCTTGGCTGATAGAGGCAATCAATTCTATGTCCCAATGGTGAAAGGCCTCTCTATAGGAATTCTTCCTTCTTTATGGAGATGTGAAGGCTTGTACAGGAACGTTTGAAGCAGTGGTTCTCTGGCTTCCAGTGGGCCGTACAGTGGGGATCTGGCAAGGAGCATAGACGGGTGAGTATATGACTTGGACTGAAGTAAGCAAGAGGATAAGTGCACAAAAGTACATCTATCTTTTTATTAGCATCTCATGAAAGAGGCAGAGACTACAAGGAATTGTTCAGGAGCTTGTTCACCTCGAAGTGGTAAAGAGCTGTTTTAGTGATTATTTATTCAGTTAAAATCTTTATAGTTATATGTGGTACACCGTGACTCTGTATTCACTTTCAAGGACACTAATCACTACACTTTGAAAGTTGCAGTACATTCTGATCCACACCCTTCAGAGCTCAAAAGTAATCAGTCTCTAAAGCAGCATTTATACACTATTTTTTTCCCTCATTTTACCAGCAGGTGGAATGAAAAAAAAAAAAAAACCCTCACAGATCCCCACATCAACACAAACAATGTTGATGCAGGGATCTCTCAAGCTTTATCTTTGTATTCTGACAATAACTGCTGATCGAATGCTGGTTTTCCGGCAGGACTGCTCAACAAAAGCCGGTCATTGCACAGTTTAGCAGGAACTTTTAGTATGAGTATACCCAGCTTAAAGTGGATGTAAACCAGATTCATGAAATTTGAGAAATATCTGCAGAAATATCTGCAGTGTTTTCTTATCTCTCTTCAAAGCACTAAGTCCCGCTGCTTTCTCCTGCTCAGTTCTTTTGTTAGTTCAGCCTGATAACTTCTGCCAAGTTCTCTGTCAACTGAGATAAAACCAGGCTTAAATTTGTTTTTGGGAGGTTGCTATAAATAGATTAGCAGACAGCTGAACTATTCACAGGACAGCTCTGAGAGTCTCTGCCTATGTGGAGTGGGTGTGTGTGCCTTTCCTCCAATCAGGTGTCTTGGCTGTGTGTCCAGACTTCACTCCTAGTGGTGAACAGGATGAGAAAATCTCTAACTCAATTTGAACTTTCTAAAGAATATATAAAGCTGAAGACAGCAGATATACAGGTAAAACTTATGTAGGGAGATTTGTTTCATCTCTGTGTATCATCTGAGACCGTTCACTTCACTGGGTATATGTGAGGGTTTACATCTGCTTTAAGTGTCTTTACGCAGTGATTCTGTATACTGGCTTGTTATTGGAGAACTCTGTAGTAAAATGTATTATTATGTGTAAGAGATCTGAATTCCCAATACTGTTCTCTGCTTACATTGTACGGTTTCAAAGGAGGTGAATAAGGTTCAGGAGGGCAGTCTTTTCAATATGAAACCAAAATCAAGAACACAGGACATGACCTTAAACTAGCAGGTGGGAAGTTCAAAACTAATCTTAGAAAGTATAAATTTACTGAAAGGGTGGTTGATGATTGGAATAAACTACCAACAGAGGTTGTGAGAAAGTCAACAGTAAATGGCTTCAAACATGCTTGGGATAAACATAAATCTATAATCAGACAACGAGGTTAATGGGGGGGGGGGAAGGGCAGACTCGATGGACTACCCAGTCTTTTTCTGGCGTCACTTTTTTATGTTTCTAGATGGTTTGCTGTTGTTATTTACTATGTGAATGATTTTTCTCCTACGTTCACTGACAGACGCAGCTCTTCTTGACTTTGTGGGTTTTATGTTCGTCTTACCAGGAGTTAACTAGGCAGGGAAAGAATTCAGCTGGCCCCTCCCGTCTAGTAGAACTAACGTCTTTTTTCTTTTTTCTTTTATTTTTTCTTTTTTACCAGTGTTATCCTGGCGTCAAGGGTATCCCTTCGGTCCAGTTGAGGAACGTTTGATCCGTAACTTTGACCTCTCGAGGAGACACTCCCCCCCAAAATTACATCCTTTCCTCCTGCCGGGGGTCCCCTCCCCGGTCGACTTAAGAAAGGGACGGATCAATTGAGGACCATTCTGCTTGTATTTTGGGTGTTTCAGTTCTTCTCGACGCAGACAGTCACTTGCATCCTCTTTTTAGTAAGTGTATCATTTATTGTTGTCGTTTGGTAGATCTTTGTATTTTTTCACTGCGGTCTTTTTCTGACCCATCAGGTAGC
>BLSH010537216.1:692616-702805 GCA_018402905.1 Glandirana rugosa | reverse complement strand
TTGCTGGACAGAATTCAGCCAAGCAGGCACAAGGAACAACATAACAATGCAAACAAGAGGTAGTCTGTTTATTTTTCATATCAATCCTTTTTTGTGCAACTTCTGTACTGACATTCATATATAAGAAAGCCAGCGGTATATTCAGGTGTAGAGAGCACATAGAGCCCTTTACTGTGCATAACCCCATGAAGATTAAAGCTTAGCACTTTATACTTGTAATCTTATCCAGAGGCATCAGCCCTCATTGGCTTACACCGATTAGCACTCATTTAGAGAACTTTCAGCTTAAACACTCTCAAGCAGCTCTGAAGACCCTGATAGGGATCAGCATTCTTCCATCAAAATGCCAATTTTCAGCCTAGAAAGCAGAAACTATACACAATAAGCCATTTTCAGACTTACTGTCTTCTAAGTCTGAATTCCATCCGTGTTTACACCCAGTGCTGCTCACTTTCTCTAGAAACATACTCAACAAATGTATGTTCTATGAAGGGGTGTTGTTTTTTTTTTAATGATAATGATATTTCCCTTCAGATTTTTGCATCTATGGTTAAAGTAACTATACTTTTGTGCTGTATTGTTAAATGCAGGCAGTAGGCATTGTGCTTATTCTTTACTGGAAGTGAACATTTCCATTCTGTCATTGAATCCAGTTTGAATAGCACTCTATGTGGCCAATTCTAATAATAGTTTCTTGCTAATTTATACAAACGGTGTATATTGTGTTTATGTGGAAATAAAAGTCCCAGGATGCTTTAGTTTACATCCATATTTTTTATAGCACTTTTGTAGCATTTTTAACACATCTGGTTTGCAAGATCAGTCTAAAATCCAACATCTCCCTGCGTTGGTGATGAAAAGGTTAATTGTACAGTAATTCTACAGTATGTATAAAAACTCACCTCTTCACATTGATGCTTGTTTCGAGATCCTCCCTGCTTTCACACTTTGGCCAGAGACGGTGACATTATTTGCAAAATGAATGAAATAATATCCCATTAGAAATGAAGGCATGGAAAAAATGTAGCTGAGAGTGACAGTCTCCCCAGAGATCCTGGCTGTGCGCACACCTGTGCTGCTGGTATACAGAGCTTCAGGAGACCCTGCAGTGTCTGCTAGTGACATCACTTCATTAGCATGCTTCTTTTAGATCCCTTGCAGGGTCTGTCATTGACTTTGAAGACTTTTCCAATTAATTCAGACATTAGCTCTTGGACGGTGCAGCACAAGCTGCTGTAACAGATGGAACATCATGGAATTCAACCTTGCCATAATTCTCAGTGCTGGCTCCAGTTTTGCAATGTAAATGCCAAAAACGGCTTAATGGCATTTTTTTTAATGACTGAAGCATTTGACCTGGTATTTCTGTACAACCCCAGTTTTAAAAGTGTTGGGACGTTGTGTAAAATGTACATAAAAACAGAATGCAATGATTTGCAAATCTCATAAACCCAAGACCCTTACACAGAGGAGGTAAGTGTGACATGTTTCTTATTTTAAGAGAAAAAAAAGTGAATCTTTAGTATTGCTTTAACCTAATGAGCTGCAAAATCCAGCTCTTCCTTATTACTACTACTTACTTTGCCAGCTTTTTTGTTGCCCTGTCCCACCTTTTTTAACCGGGTCCCTACTGTGCGCAGTATATTTACTGCTGCAGAGTGGCAGCGTCCTGCCAACCACCGCACTCTATGTCCACCGGCGAGCCGCAATGACCTGCCAGAGAGAAGGAACGGGGAACCACCGATGTAAACATGGCAGTTCCCCGCACTGTCAGTGGGCATGTAAGAGATCTACTGATCCCTGTCACTGGGATCAGTTGGATCTCTTATGCTCATTGTAGCCCTGCCTCCTCACAGTTAGAACACACCTAGGGAACACAGTTACCCCCTAGATCTCCCCCTGCAGGTTAACCCCTTCATTGCCAATGACATTTATACAGTAATTAGTGGATATTTAAATTTCTGATCGCTGTATAAATGTCATTGGTCCCAAAAAAGTGTCAAAAATGTCCGACATGTCCACCTCAATATCACAGTCCCGATAAAAATCGTAGATCGCCGCCATTACCAGTAAAAAAAACCCCAAAATGTAAAAATGCCAGAAATGAATTCTCATGGTTTGTAAATGAGGCAACTTTTGGGCAAACCAACAAACGCCGATTGCAATTTTTTTTTTACCAAAAACATGAGGAAGAATATAAATCGGCCAAAACCGATGAATAAATTTGTTTTTTTATATTTTAGCAAAATTAAGAATTATTGTTTTTTTTTTGCAAAATTGTCGCTCTTTTTTTGTTTATAGCGGTGATCAGAAATGACACAGAGGTGATCAAGTACCACCAAAAGAAAGCTCTATTTGTGGGGGAAAAAAAGAACGCAAATATCGTTTGGGTACAATGTTGCATGACCGCGCAATTGTCAGTTAAAGTGACACCGTGCCGAATTGCAAAAAGTGATCTGTTCCTAACATGGGAAATCCTTCCGGGGGTGAAGTGGTTAAGGTGTGCAGATGTCATCAATTTCAAATTTACCTTATTTTTTTTCTTAAAATTATACATTTTCTCAGTTTAAATATTTGGTATGTTTTCCTTATTCTATTGTGAAAAAATATTGGTTTTTGAGATTTGCAAATTATTGCATTATGTTTTTATGTAGATTTTACACAGCGTCCCAACTGTTTTGAATTGGGGTGATATTTTTCAGTCATATGTGTTATGCCATTGCCCTAAAAAGTAAACCACATTTAAGGGTGCACTCACAATGGGCATGGTTGAATGAATCCCCACTGGTCTGCACCCACACAAAGTGTTCCCAGGCACATCATCACTTCTACCATCCAGAATAAAGTGATCCCTGTTTCTGTGCTCAGTGATCTATGAAGAGTTCTGTGCACAGGCATGGTTTGCACTCACACTGAAGTAAACCATATTGGTCCACAAGTGAACCGGTTCAGAGCACTGACATTACACAAATAAACTTAACCAGGGGGGTGAACTGTGCCTGGGCTTGGTAAAAACTGCCAGTATGAGTACACCCTAAGGCCCTTTCACACTTGTGTGACTTGAAAGTCGCGCAATTTTTGGCGCGATTTTGCAATGATTTTTGCCCTGATTTTGATGTGACTTGAAGCAATGCCTGTGTAATCTTGAGGTCCGTGGACCGGTCTCATCAAAGTCAGACCAAAGTAGTACAGGGACAACTTTGAAGTTTCTGCGACTTGAAGTTGCACAGATATGAATGGTAATCATTGGAACTCATGGGGTACGACTTGTGATGCAACTTTGCAGTCCCAAGTCGCAGGACAAGTCGCACAAGTGTGAAAGGGCCTAAGTCTTAATGTAAACCTTTTACAAATCTGGATATTTTAAACTGAAAATATGATAAAAATGGGGTACAAGCAGAGGATTGCTTTATGGAAAACCATGCACTAAATAGACCTTGAGTTTTGGAGAAATAGGCAGAGGAGGTTTTTTGCAGACCTGTACTTTTCTTGAAAAATGTGAACTTGGTCCTGCCTGTCCCTAAGAGCTAGTTCACATTGCTATGGTGTTAGGCTGCACTGACAGCACAGCCTATTGCACAGACAAGACAATTCGCCATGCATCCTATGTGTTTAGCCACATGTGTGCCAAAAAACTATGACATGCTGCATTTTTTCAGTGCAGCATATTGTGAAGTGCTCTTTTGCAATTATGCACAAAGATTAAAAATGTCAGCATTGGTGACATTTCAATAAAGTTCTAAAATAAGAGAAGAAAAAAAAAACAGTGTGATACGTTGTAATCAGCAAAACTCCCTGTTTCCTTTACAGTGTGCATCATTGGTTGCAATGTAACGCGGTCTGCTTGTGTGACTGAGCCCTAAACCTTACTATTGTACAGGAGGGAGCAAGGCCTTTGAAGGAGAGGAGATGTAGAGCTTATACAGGACGTGGTCTCTTCTCTGCCAGCATCTAAACAGAGCAACCGCAGAGCACAGAAAAACTGAGTATGTGCAGCATACTTTTTTTTTTCTCCTTTTTTTAAAAATTTTGGATTGAGTATCAAATGTTAGAACCTCTGCTAGGGTTGGTTTTTGTTTTGTATTTTTTCTGTTTTTTTGCTGTGTCCAACTGGGGAGATTTATATCTCTTCCTACTGTATCCCCGACACAAGAAAAAATTATTTCCAAAGCTAGGGAAAGTCTTGATAGACAGTTGTCACCAAAACAGGTCCCAATAGAAAGACTTTCCAACACCTCCTTATCTGGTGACAACTAAAATGTTGGATTTTCCATCGCCTTCTTTCTTGGCCAGAGTGGACATCAGGCAAACAATGAGTGATGGGGGATTAGATATACTTTAGGTGAATCTATTTCAGCCTATTCACTTTAAATTGTCAGTGTTTGTATACAGTACACAATAATACATATACACTAGTCTGTATATGCAGTGAAACATGCTTGTTATGCTCACTGTGGAACCTAAGGGGTGAATCCTCTGCATTATGTAAAAAGGCTGCTTGATCCTGTCTTCTCTGGTCCTCCCCTTCTTCCACTGTCCCCAATCCATGTCTTGATAGTACAGAGCCTTGAGTGCAAGCTGCACATGCTCGGTTTGGTGGGTATTGCTAAAGAGTTTTTTTTCTTGGGTGACTGTGTGTGATCAGCACAGGGCCAATCAGTACTGTCCAGACAGAGGGCCAGGGGTCCTGCAGCCTCATAGCACAATCAGGGGAGAATGAAAACACCTCCTACAAGTTTAGCCAGACATTGATAAAAGTCATAAGACTGTTATATACTGCTCATGAGAAAAAGTATTTCGCAGTTTATTTTTTACTGAAATAATTGATTTCCATGTTCTGTGTACTGTGGGTGACCAGATATAGTGAATGCAGGGTCCTGGGTTTAGTATCATTTTAATTAGTGAAGAAGTTATGTGAGACAATTATTCTCCTAAGCAGGACTGGCAAGTGTCGCTTTTGGAACGTTCTTCACTGACTTGAATCTGGCTGCAGCACGAACACTGTGTGGTTCCAATAGTTTTATTCTGTATTCTATAGAATTAAATATACTGTAGTGTGTTAGACTGAAGTTGATGATCTGTCAGATGAGCTCATCTAGTTCTGACTTCTGAGGGTATACGTATACATGAAGTATGTAGTTGGGAAGAGTAACATCATTGGGAAATGTAATAAAGTTGTCATGAACATGTAGTTCTGGACTCTCCCGGGAGTTATGCCTCTGTTGTGTTCACCAGGCAACTGGCTAGACTCGGTAACCTTACAAAACAATGTATAAACCCCAATCTTCTTTACTGTTTTACAGGCTGAGTCTTAAATAAGTCACACATTTGTGGCGGACTTGGCTTTTATCAGTGAAGGAAAAAATCTTATGGTACAGAGAACTCGCACTCCATACTATAAGACAAATGTCTGATCTGGTGGCCATCTGTGCGAAATAGAAATAATGTGCCGGGGCTTTCCCATAATCTGCGTGTCTGTGCACTCTCCAACCCATTGAGTTCTATTTAGTTATAGGAGTTCTATGGTCACAGCCTACGCTTTTATTTTACAACATCAGCATAGTAATAGCAATATGAGCATTGCTGGTTTTTTTTCCATAATCCAATATAGGCTTACTTTTATATTTGGATTGCTGCCTATCTGCTTGACCCCCCTTTCAACAACTTCTTGGATTCCCTGCATGCTTTGCAGCTTCTCTGCTCTTTCTAAGGAATACATATCCCATGGAAATGTTGCTCTCACTCTGGCATGCATGGTGATATGAAACCTGTATCACAAGCAACGTTTTCATGCCTAGGCGCCCCCGACATTTACTTTCGCATGTGTGTGTAGGTGGGGGGGGGGGGGCTCAAATACTTGGGGGGGAGGGATTTTATGTGCTTAAGTGCAACTTACATTTTTCACTTACGTTCACTGACAGACGCAGCCCTTCATTGACAAGTGGGTTATATGCACATCCTACTAGGAGTTGACTAGGCAAATAGAAAGAAAGCAAGCTGGCCCCTCCCAGGGGGCCGTCCTCTCTCTCCCATATAACCCCCCTGCTCTGCTTAGCATATCAGTTTTATTATGCCTAGTGCAAGGAGTTAGACCTGGCTCCCTTATGGGACCTGCGGTTCATCTTTTTTGCTACCGCTTTTTTATTTTTTTTCAAGCTATCTGATGAAGACTTCTATCAAGAAGCCGGTTGGGGCATAGAGAATAGCTAGAATCCTGCACTCTCCTCAGCACGGCCGACCGATGCGAGCTAGTCCTAAGCCTTGGCGGGGCCCGCCGCATCGTGCCCGTTCCGTGCGGGCGGCCAGTGGGTGACCCCCACTTGCGCCCGGTGACCGGACTTGGTTCCTGTCGAGGGGCCTATGGCCTGAAGCATTCCTCTCCGGCATGGGAGGAAGGTCTGCGACCGGGTGGCTACCCGCTACACCTGTCAGACTGGTGAGTGACCCCCTCTCTTTCCCCCTAGGGGCGCGGGGGGGGGGGTGCTGGGCGTATTTTAATGTCTTGGCCAGCTGGTGGAGGGTGTTCACTGGGTTAGTGCCCCCCTGGGTATCCTGGCCCCCTTCCCCCGCACTGCACCCCGTTCTTTCGTACTGCACCTCGTGCTTTCGTTCCTCCATGCGGCGATTAGTCGCTATTTTGCGGCGGATCGCCGCCATTTTGCCGTAGCCATGGCCATTTTGCTGAGGGTTTCCCTCTAGTGCCAGCGGCGGCCATTTTGCCATAGTCGCGGCCTGCATACAGGCTTTGGCCTCTTGTGGACGTTTTTGGTGGCCATATTGGATGTCCCTGGAGAAGTAAAAAACATGCTGCCGTGGGACAGCGTGGCTGACTACAGTCGGCGCAGGCTTCTTACTGGCAGTCCTTAAGCACTCCTGCTGGGAGCAGCGCTTGTGGGCAAAACAGCAAGTATAGCTGGGCTCTCCCTGGGGTGCTGGTAGCAGTGGGTGCAGTCTTGGGGTCTCCCTGGCGTTCTGTGGGGTGGCGGTGGGGCTGCATTGTGGGGTGTCAGGTCATTTTTTCTTTTCTTTGACTGTCAGTTCCGGTGGTGCGATGGCGTATGACCCCGCGGGCCCTTCTGAGGAGGAGTCAGCGGCAGCGCAACCTGCGCTGGGGACCCTGGTGTCCCTGGACCAGCTGAGAGCAGTATTTGGGGAATTTCTTCCCCGGGTGGGGCCGAGCAGCGCTCTGGGGGCCCCTAAAAAGCGTCCGCCTCCCCCTTGTTCCTCTGGGGAGGAGTCCGAACCGGCAATGGCTTAGGGGGTCACAGGGACCCCCGTGGAACTCTCAGAGGGCGGGCTAGTCCCCTCGGACAGCATAGAGGACTAGGGGGCCTCAGTTGCATGCAAAAAAGCGCTGGTGGCCGCACTGATTACTAATCCATGCTTCCTTGCGACTGGACCAAGCAGGGGAGTCGCAGGTGTCTGCATATGTTTGCGGGTCTGCTAGGCCACCCAGGTCGCCTAAGGCTTATGATTCATTTTTTGACCACCTGGTCTATCAGGAATGGTAATGTCCGCAGAATTCCTTCGCCCTACCTAAACGCTTCACTATACGCTATCCCTTTAAGGATAGTTTTGTGAAGAAGTGGGCATCCCCCGCAGTGGACCCTCCGGTGGCTCGCCTGAACAAGGCAACGACCATTTGGAAGGGCATCCCTCGTTTAAGGACCCAGGCGATAGGCGGATGGAGGCGGTGTCAAAGCCACTTTTCCTGTTGGCAGGATCAGTCATGTGGCCGGCCCTGGCGTCGGCCATGGCGGCGCAATATCTGTCTGAGTGCATGGCGGAGCTGCAGAATGATTTGGAATGTGGCAGGACGCTTGAGGCGTCGCAGAGTGCAGACCATTTGTTTCAGGGTCTTCGGTACCTGTGTGATGCAGCTCTGGACCTGCTTCCCATGTTGTCAAAAATGTCTGTTTTTGCAGTCATTATCAGACGAGTACTTTGGTTACGTTCATGGTCGGATGACCACGCGTCCAAGAAGGGTCTTGCGGATCTTCCCTTTCAGGGTGGTGGTCTCTTTGGGCCGCAGTTGGATGAAATCATCAATGATTTCACTTGAGGGAAGAGTACTTTTCTTCCGGAGCCCAGGCGGCGGGAGTTCCGCCGCAAGCAGGGTCCTGCCTCCTCGAGTCAGAAGAGGTTTTTTTCGTGCCCCTAGCGCAGCGGGCAAGGGGTTGAGGCCTGGCAAGCCTGCCGCAGTGGCCGGTAAATGACCCTGGCAACGCAAGAACGAAAAGACATAGGTCAAGTCCTCCTCTGCATGATGGGTTGCCCCCATCCGAACTTCGGGTGGGGGGACGTCTTCTGGGGTTCGCAGACAGGTGGACTGCTCGCATTTCCGAACGGTGGGTGCAGGAAGTGGTGTCCTCCGGGTACAGGATAGAGTTCAGCACTCTACCCCCAGACAGGTTCTTCCCATGGAACTTGAGACTCCCTCGGGGCATCGGGAGGCCCTCCTAAGGGCTGTTCAGGCACTCTCCAACCAGGGGGTGATCGTGCCAATACCTCAGTTGGAAAGGTTTCACGGTTTCTACTCCAACCTATTAGTGGTCCCCAAAAAGGGGGGGTCAGGCCAGTTCTAGACCTAAAGGCGCTAAACCATTTTGTGAAAGCGCAAAAATTCCGGATGGAATCCGTTCGGTTGTGGCCGCCCTGCACCGAGGGGATTTCATGGTGTCCCTGGATATCAGGGACGCGTACCTCCATGTTCCCATTTGTCTCCGGCACCAGCGCTTCCTGCGCTTTGCGGTGGGAGATCACCATTACCAATTCGTGGCACTTCCCTTCGGTCTGGCCTCGGCTCCTCGGGTGTTCATCAAGCTGATGGCCTCGGTGCTGGCGCTACTGAGGCAGAGAGGTATTGCGGTGGTAGCATACCTAGATAACCTGCTCCTGAGAGCGGAGTCTGCTTCAGCTCTGGAGGAGAATGTGGCTATCACCATTACCTCATTAAAGGACTTTGGCTGGCTGATCAATCTGCAGAAGTCAACGGTGACACCGTCCTGTCGCCTGGAATACTTGGGTCTGATTCTGGACACGGAGCAGGCGAAGGTGTTCTTACCTCCGGCCAAGTTACTGACACTGCAAGCATTGGTGCGAACCCTGCTGTCACGCCGGTGGTCCTCCTTACGGTTTTGTATGCGGGTGTTGGGGCTTATGGTTTCAGCCTTCGAGGCGGTACCCTACGCCCAGAGTCACACTCGGCTCCTTCAACGAGCGATTCTGTCTCAGTGGGACAAGTCTCCACTGTCCTTAGACCAGCTGATCAGATTGGATCCTCAGACCAGAGGGTCGTTGACCTGGTGGCTTCGGGCCCTGGCTCTGACGTTGGGGAAGTCTTTTCTTCCACTGAATTGGTCGATAGTCACTACGGACGCCAGCCTATCGGGCTGGGGGGGGGGGTGGGTTCTGGGGCAGCTGTCTGCTCAAGGCCGTTGGTCGGCGCAGGAATCTCGCCTTCCGATCAATGTACTGGAGCTGAGGGCGATCAGGCTCTGCCTCTCCCTCTGGACGGTAAGATTGCGTGGCCTCCCGGTTCGGGTTCAGTCGGACAACGCCACAGCAGTGGCGTATGTGAACCATCAGTGTGAAACGAGGAGCTCGGCAGTTAGCACTTCCTGGGCTTTCAGACACCAGGCTTCGGTGTCACAGGTGTGCAAGGCGGCTACATGGGCCTCAGTGCACACGTTTACTACGTTTTATAAAGTTGATGTGTCAGCATCTTCGGATGCTGCTTTTGGCCGTAAAGTTTAACAGGCGGCAGTGTAGGCGCGACTGGCGCCTCCTGAGAGGATTCTGTTTGGGTACAGCTGTTGTCGTTTACCTACCCCTCTTTTCTGACACAGCTTTGGGACTTCCCCACTTGTCAATGAAGGGCTGCATCTGCCAGTGAACGTAAGAAAAAAAGGGATTTTATTAAAACTTTCCATAAAATCCTTTTCTCTGAGTTCACTGACAGACGCAGCACCCGCCCCTCTGTGGTGCATTTGTACGGCTTGTTACGAACTGATATGCTAAGCAGAGCAGGGGGTTATATGAGAGAGAGAGGACGGCCCCCTAGGAGGGGCCAGCTTGCTTTCTTTCTATTTGCCTAGTCAACTCCTAGTAGGATGTGCATATAACCCCACTTGTCAATGAAGGGCTGCGTCTGTCAGTGAACTCAGAGAAAAGAACTGTTCACCCCTTC
>BLSH010537216.1:670510-685094 GCA_018402905.1 Glandirana rugosa | reverse complement strand
TTTACTGTTTTAAAATGGCCAGCAATGAGTCCTGATCTCAATCCAATTGAAAATCTTTGGGGGGAGCTGAAAACTGCCATTGGAGAAAGGAACCCTGCAAATGTTCAAGAGCTTGAGCATATTGCAAAGGAAGTGTGGGAGAAAATGCCACCCGAGAAGTGCAAGAAGCTTATCGATGGATATAAGAAACGTTTGGAGGCTGTCATCGCTGCCAAAGGGTGTGCAACCAAATATTAAGGAGGGGTGCCAATATTAGTGCACATGCTGGTTTTCTGTTTTTTCTTTATAATTACAATATCTATGTTGAAATAACAATTGTCTTTGTTAAATTACTTTGGACCTCCAATTAAAAGATCCTGCTGATATAAATTTGGTACATTTCCATTTATTTCTGAAGACATTCACTCAGTTATGCAAAACATGAAGGGGTGCCAATAATGGTGAGCAGGACTGTAAATCTGTGGACATGCTGTGTGCTCAGTATGAACTGTATGTATCATCAGCTACATATAGCGTTGTCTTCCATCAGTGGAATGGGGACTTCCCACCCCGAACAAAATCGAGTTGAGCTGAGTGCTGCTCTGCCATTCACGGGAAGCCTTGTATTTCATCAATGAATACAAGTCTACAAGTCTTGACCTAAGGTGAAGATTAAACAGTGTTCCCAGCAGGCACATATATTAGTGAAGGAAATACTGTAGTTTGTTTGGACCAACTTGGTCCAGACAAACTATTTAATTTAAGTCCCAAGAAACCTGCAGTTAGGCATCCCATACATAGGGGCAGTTTACCTCAAATGTACTATAACCTCTTATGGCACCACTGTAGTGTGTTCAGTATAATAAGAGCTGACTGCTTATTGGTTGCAGTGGTCTATAAACATTGCACAAAGCATCCCAGATCCTCCTCATCTCTGGTCACCTGCCAGTGCTCCTAGCTCCCTCCCCCCCGCTGAGTGAC
The DNA here is from genome assembly GCA_018402905.1 of Glandirana rugosa. Taxonomy (NCBI): domain Eukaryota; kingdom Metazoa; phylum Chordata; class Amphibia; order Anura; family Ranidae; genus Glandirana; species Glandirana rugosa. The sequence continues at coordinate 684,134 of BLSH010537216.1, read as the reverse complement.
CCCTTAGCCAGTAGCTTGCTAGGGGGCACTTGTGCATGTGCTCCATAAGTGACACAGAGTGGCTCAGCTCTGCTCCCTCCTCACTTGCTGTGATTGAAAGCAGCCCCCACTGCTGTCTCTGAACCAATAAGGAGGCAGAGAGATGGGAAAGGCACTGCTCTTGTGCACATTGTTGGATCAAGAGGGGCATTTCGGGGGGGGGGGGGTTATTCAGAGCTGCTCACAGTAGGCTTTTTACCTTTATGCATAGAATGGATGAAGGTAAAAAAAACCTTCAGCCTTTAGAACCACTTTAGGTATTACATAGGTGCACAGACTGCAACAGAATGAAGTAAAGCTGTAACATCCAAATTGTAATTTACCTTTTTTTTTTTTTTTCTATTGGTGTTTCAGCATGCCAGTGTTCCATCGTCTGCTGCTATCATCTGCAATGAGTGGAAGAACTACCTGTTTATTGAGTAACTTAGACATGCTTCCATGCAGGGTATACAGCTACAAAAACGATACCACCGGCTGCTTTGTGGAAACACATATGGGCCCCAAAACATTTTATTTTTAATTATTATTTTAAAAAATAGTAATGTCAAATTCCTGAATAGATATGATCCAGACCAGAACACACACCTCTCTGCCTGTCAGATCGGGGACATATGGAGGCCAGAACGTTCTCCATTAACAAAAAGTACAGACTTTGAAAACATGGAAGGGTAAGGGAATATACCTCTAGGATTATTGTGTTTTTATTTCTGCTAAGTCTACCTTCTGAAGGGAATAGGTTTGGGACCTAATAATATTTTGTTGAGATTAGTAGAAGACAGTGTGAGGGAACACTTTAGTCTGGGCTAATTGTCCCCAGATTTTTAGAATGATTTAGAAACAAAACTTTCTAGCTTGATAAGCCAGTGTCCATATAGGTATGCTGGTACTTGTAGTCCATTTGTAGCTGGAAGGCTGCTGACCTTCCAGAGATCTAGGTGTTCTGCAGATATGAGGTTTTTTTTATTTTAACCACTTGTAGTCTGAGGCAATTTTTGAATGGTTTGCACACAATAAAATCAAGAATTTTTTATAAAAAAATTACTTATAAACCCCAAACATTATATAGTTTTTGAAAGTAGAAGTCTTGGAGAATAAAAAGGAGGTAGATACAATTTTGTATGATATTTGCGCAGCCAGTTATCATGCGAACTTTTCATGAAAAATACACTAAAATAATTTTATTGCACACAAACACAACATAATAATCCCTTTTTTGGTAAAATATAAAAGATGATGTTGTGTCATACCAAACACATCAAATTTTAAGAATGAACGCACTCTGGAAATTGCAAAAAAATACGGTACATAATTATTCATAGGCAATGATTTAAAAGCCTTTACAGGTTATCATTGTAGAGTTAATCGTGAATGATGGCTCTAGAATTATTGCTCTCACTCTGATGTTCATGGCAATACATCACATGGTACATTCGCTGTTTACATTTGTGTGCAAGACCTATGTGCACATTTGCATTTATTTTCATGTGTGTGTGTGTGTATGGGGGAGTGGGCGGGTTATAGCACATTTACAGTTTTGTTTTTTTTTTATTTATTTTATATACATTTTCTAAACTTTTTGACATTTTTTTATGTAACTTTATTGCTATCACAAGAAAGTTAATAAGACCCTATGTGATAGCTTTGGACAGTGACAGGTATTCTTTATGAAATATCAGGGGTCTGTTGGTAAAAGTGATGAGATGGCTTTAGAGCAGTCACCCCGATCAGCCATGATCTTGCAATAACCACTTGCTCTTAGGATGTTTTTACATGTATGGCAGTCAACAGTTAGATTGTTTTTTGAGGATGTTACTATAGAAGTGACAGACAGGAAAACTACTTATAGGCCCATGAGATCAGGGCCAAAACTGCTTCAATCATGTTGTAAAGTGCTGCGCAAACTGTTGGCGCTATATAAATCCTGTATAATAATATAATAATTTTCATATTTCCCTTTGTTCAATTGTTGGCTATCTGACATGACAGGATTTGCGACTAGGCGCAATATTTTGGCTCAATGACTACTGATTTAGTTGGCTGTACAATGTGTATATATGTACTCCAATAAATGTGGTAATTTGTAAACTGAATTAAAAAACATTAAGACAATGCTTCTATGGATTGTTTTGAATGCTATGGGAAATATAACTTGTATATAATACAGGAAGTAGACAAAGTAAAGCGAGAAAGAATTGGGAGGAGATCACAGCTATAGGCTTACAATCAGTTTTCATTCAAAATTGGTATTAAAATGGAAGTGTTTTAGGGCAACGCAGACAGTTCTTGTTTCCGACAATACAATAGATATAATTATGTGGTTGAGGTTTATTAAAAGAGCGGTTTGAGATTTGGAAAAAAAAAATACTCACCTAGGTGGATGCAGCATTGATCTGATGCTGCATTTGTCCCTCGCCGGCTCTGCACTGAGAACTAAGAGTTTAAAGACCACTGATGGATCAGTTCTCGGGATTCTGTGAGAAGGGAGTCTGGGACTGTCAGCTCACTGAAGCGCTGAGCTGTGGAGGGGAGCAGCTGGCTCGGGTTCTTAGCGGAATGCTAAAAGGCTAAGCCATATGGTCGGGATCTTTTCAGAGCCTGGACCTGCTCAGTGATGTCAGCCAACAGCAGAATCTAGAGCAACTAAGTTTATGAGTTAGTGTCCACCATCTTCATCAATGAATTAATACAATTTATTCCAGTACTTCTAAGCCTTTTCCAAATGGAGGAACCCTTATTTTATTTATTTATTTCTGGTACTTATATAGCGCAGTCAATTTACGCAGCGCTTTTACATATACATTGTACATTCACATCAGTCTCTACCGTCCCTTGCAATAACTTTCACTTCTCTGGGGAACGCCTGCTAATAATGACTATAGCTACAGCTCATGGTATATTACTGTGACGATCATTGTAGAGAATGCTCCTTATATTTATGGTCATTGGGAAGAATCTGACGCTTGCTGCTGATTGCTCAAGGAACCCCTAACAGCCTCTGAAACCCGGGTTGAGAAAGGCTGATTAATTGGGACAGCACAAAACCCTGGTTGAGAAAGGCTGATTTATTGAGGACAGCATCTTGGAGCACTATCTCCCCCCCCCCCCCACTCCAAAAAAAAAAATTTGGCCACAAGCCTTGAAGTAGAACTGTTAGCATTTCTGAGTCTACCGTGCACTACAGTTTCATTACCTGTTGATCCTGCCATTAGATCTGTTATTTCCCATTCCCTTAAACAGGGTGACAACACAGATTGGAGAAAAATATAAATAGAGGACTTGAATTAACTGCTTGAGGTTTTACCCCTTCATGACCAGACCATTATTTGCTTTTTAGCACTGTGCTATTTTAACTACCTTCTTCCCAGGCCTATTCTGACACTTCGCTCCTACATGTAAAAATTTGTTTTGCTAGAGAATAATTTGGAATCCCAAAACATTATATAATTTTTTTTAGCAGAGACCCTATAGAACATATGGTGGGTGTTGCAATTTTTGTCAAATGGTATTTGCGCATAGGTTTTTCAAATGCATTTTTTTGGAGAAAAAAAACACTTTCATGAATTAAAAAACAAAACAATAATAAAGTTAACCCATTTTTTTTGTATAATATGAAAGATGATGTTATGCCGAGTAAATAAATACCTAACATGTCACGCTTTAAAATTGCGTCTGCCCGTGGAATGGCGGCAAATTACGGTACTTAAAAATCTCCATAGGCGATACTTTAAACGCCTTTTCAGTTTACAGGTACACAGGAGGTCTGGTGCTAGAATTATTGCTCTCACTCTGATGTTACTGACAATATCTCACATGTATGGTGCTATCACAGTTTACATTTGCACACTTTTTTTATTGCTATCACAAGGGATGAACAAAGTCCCTTGTAATAGCATGGGCCGTGACAGGTCCTCTTTTATGGAGAGATCTGGGGTCTATTAGACCCCAAATCTCTCCTCTGGCCCCCTATGCAAACGATCAGACCGAGATCCTTTAGTTCCCCTATCCGCTGGTGGCCAGGGAAACAGAGGGGCGGAACCGGAAGTGACAGACTACTCGTCACTCCCGGTTTCCAGGGTTACAGAGAGAGGGGAACGACGTCAGTTCCTCTCTCTCTGTGCAGGGCCGTATTCGCTCCTGGCCTCCACGATGGGACCCGAGAGCCCAGGAGAGTGGGGGGTGGGACTCCCTTCCGCCACCCGCAGAAGTGATCGAGTGGCTAATTAGCCACTCAGATCACTTCTGCTTTACAGAGAATCGCCGGCCGAACAAAATGGTGCCAGGATGATGCCTCGGGCTGGTGGAGGGGGGGGGGGGGTAGCAAAGGTTTTTTACCATAAAATGCATTAAAGTGAATGTAAACCCACCACCCACCCAGTATAAACTAATGACAGTATTAATGTATTTATACATGCAAGCCTCCTGCATCTATCCCTACCTTGCAAATGACCTTCCTGTAAGCACTAGCAGCTCTGTAAAACTCTGAGGGTGTCTGTGTTTGGTGGGTAGAGTTGTGATGTCACAAGCCTCCCCACCAACCTCTATACTGAGACATTGAGGGGGGAGGGAGGGGGGAGTGTAAAACTTTCTCTGCTGTGTGAAGGAGATAAGCAAATTACTTGTCGCTCACAGAACAAGGGGCGGATCGACTGTATTTCCCTGTTAGTCAGACTTTCTCTTCTTGAAAAAAGATAAGCTGGTTACTCACAGTTGGATTAACTCTTTGTGGCAAGACTAGGCACAGGTGACATAACATGCTATACTCTACCAGGCAGAATTATTCATTTTTTTTTTCGTGTTTACATCCACTTTAAAAAACGAGAACCTTTAGAACCACTTTAACTATTTCCTAAAACAGTTACATTTAAGTCATAATAACTCACAGTTGCTTGTGCTCTCCACTGGACTATCAAGCCATCAATTGGCTGGTGTTACAACTGATCACGTGCAACACCGTTGCAACTGCAGATTAAACAGAGGCTAAAGGCCGTACACAAGATCAGAAAATCGGAAGCAACGTTTCGTCCGCCGAACGATCTGCCGATTTTCTGATCGTTAGTATGTTGCTTTTGACGGCTGATTCCGAATTTTCGGACGACAAAAACTTAATATGCGGACTTAAAATTTTTTGTCGTTTGTGAACACAACGTCTAATTTTCATTTACTTAGTACAGTTTTTGTCTGAAAACAATCGCTAGAGCAAGACTACGCATGCTTAGAAATGAAAGAACACATACAAAGCAATTCAACACATGGCATCACTTCTAAAGTTGAATTCTGTCGTACAAGAATTTTCGTATGTTAAGTAACTTCTTCCCTTTCGATATCAGACTAGCTAGCATGCAACAAAAAAAACTAAAATTTGTCCGATAATCTGATCGTGTGTACCCTGCTTTAGATTAAAGCTAACTTGTCTGTAAAGGATAGGAGGGTTTAGTTCCATTCTAAACACAAACGTTTACCAGACTATAATATTTTATTTGATAGCGGTCCACTAAAAAAAGAGCACTTCTAGTGTATGTGTGGGTTTTACGCAACATTTAAATTGTTCTGTCATCCGGCTGGTCTGCGGACATCACAGATTGCCTCTTACTTAGTTTGATGATTTTGGATTTACTTATGTGATACATGTCAGAAAATTGTTAAATTGCTAATACTTAAGCTTTTGACTGGAAATGTAATTTTCGGTTGAAAATTCCTCTCTTTCACGAGTGGTTTAATGGTGAAGTGGCCTGTGGACCTATTCTATTCTGCCGAGACGTTCTGTGTTTTTGTTAATAACAAATCATGGAATTTTTATGCTTCTTGTCTCAAGAATACGGATCTCCTTGGACTTCCATCCGTTTATATATAAGAATCTATGACTGGCTGGTTGTGAAGCGTAAATTCACTGCATCTGTCAAGTGTTTTGAGATTGAAGGGTCAATTGTTCCAAACGAGCGCAAAGTTTCTATATTTCCAGCAATAAAACCATGATCCTGATGGTTTATTCTCAGAGACATCTTTGTGTTTAATTTTCCTACACTGTGTGTGCTCTCTGTGTTTTTCTAACAGAATTTGACTTATGGGATTTTGACACAGTTTGCAATTAATGCATTATTGGCTCAATCAAACAGGTGCTGCTAGAGAGGCCTTGGCTCAATAGTAGGTATGTATTGGAGGAGCACTGGCCCACGGAGCAGATGAGAATCAATAGTCCAAAGTTAGAGCTGCTGTCTGTCAGCAGCGGTATCAGACAGATTCACTAGAGTAGTCTGTGGAGTATGAGAAAGACGAGAGTTACCTCAAAGGTTTAATAAGTCAAATGAGAAATTGTTTTTGTCACGACAGAATAAAAAAGAACAATTCAACACATCTCAGGGGCTCAAAGCTACCCCTTCATCAGTGGTTATATGGCAAAAATTGATTGTACAGAAAGAATACGTAGCCTAATGGTCTTGTGCCCATGTGACAGCTACAGAGACTTTGACAAAGACTGATCTACCAGCAAAAATGTAAAGTGTATCTAAAGGCAAAACTTGTTTTTTTCCAGTTTTGGATAGAGTGGTGAGGGATTAGTTCACTTGTCAGCTTTCATTGCTGTCTGCATTTTATTAGGGGGATTCACCCTTTCTATTTGTCCTGTTTACTGTTATCATTGAAAATAAAAGCAAGGTGGCCTGGACATGGAGGAGTAGAGCCGCACATTCTCTGAGCTCCCGGCTCTCCACCAGCCAGCCCGGCTTATTCTGATCCATATAACCATAGCTCAAGCGTTATGTACTCCGCAAAAAAGCGCAAGACTAAAGGGAACACAAAATCTGCCAAATCCAGCAAGACCGGTGGGGAGATAGCCCAGTTCTTCGCCCTCTCCCAGCCGACCACACAGTCCGGCAAGATGGCGGAGACACGTGGCGAGGTATCCGGAGGTCTGCTTATTGCCTCAGACATCCTCCCCTGTGCAATCCAGGAGATCCGACTCGCCTTCCTCAACCCCAAGATCGGATATTGATCCGACCCCTCTCGATGTCCCTGGAACAGAGGGAGCAGCGGGGATGTGGCGGCTGCTGAGAGCCCTCCCCACGAAGGCGGACATAGAGACCCTTATCGGCCGCATAGAGACTCAGCATCGGAGGGACATGCAGGAGGTCAAGGGCGAGCTGGGCTCTCTCTCCTCGAGGCTCACCACGCCTCACTGGCGGCTATGGACAAACGAGTGACTTCGTTAGAAGCCCTGCAAGACACTCATATCAGCGCAGCGACCTCACTTCAGTTACACATGGAGGACAGAAGCCACCGCAATAACCTCAACCTCAGGGGGATCCCAGAGGTGACGGGCACGGAGGACCTTGCAGACACGGCGAGAGCCATCTTCCGCCGACTATCGGATACCACCCTCCCGGATCAGTTGGAGTTTGATAGGTTTCACAGGGCACTTGGACCCCGATCGGCCGATCCAAACCGCCCGAGAGACGTTATATGCCGCGTGCACAGATACACTCACAAAGAAATTATACTCCGAGGGGCATGGGAGTCCGGAAAGATCGACTTTGACGGAGCGTCAATCAAGAAACTCCCTGATGTATCCAGAGCAACACTACAGAGAAGAGCCCTGCCCCGACCCCTCCTGGACCTGGCACGGCAGCAGGGAGCCACCTACCGCTGGGGATACCCTCTGGCGGTCATGTTCATCAAAAGCCAACGGTCCTTCAACCTACGCTCCAGGGGAGAGCAACCGGCTCTCTTCACCTTTCTAGAAGTTGATCCTATTGAGGTACCGGATTGGCTGATATTCCTGCAGAGACCGACTGGCCGATCAGGCCCCTGAGCGACATGGCAGGTCCGGCAGCCGAGACCCCAGCGACAACGCAGGAGATCCCGGGCCTCCTCCCTGGGGGCCCCACGTGAGTCCTAACTGTAGCCATGTCCTCACTATGGAGCTGAAGAGTCTCTGACTGCCTCACGCACAGCCCTGACATTTACACGAGTGAGGGATTATTTGACTGTTATACGGGGAGGTTGCAAACTGGTTGAAAAGGAAACTATATGGCCCCAACTTTAGTGGACTCACCCCAGGTTGCCGCAGCTCCAAACTGACTGCTTCCCGGTCCCTCCCCGGAGCTGGGGGAATCATAGCCTGTTACGACGGGAGTAGGGACTGACCACTAGCCTGACGAACCACAACCTCCACCGAGCGCAGATTATGCCCACTTACGTCCCCTCCCCGTGGAGAGGACATCGGATAGCGGACGTTGTTGCTGTGGCATGCCGCTGGCATTAGACTGCTCCATTCAGACTGAGTTGGGAGGCCGCGGACTCTGTAGCCCTCGGTTGGAGGGTGAGCGGCTCCCCAATCTGACTATACCCTAAGAAGACATTTCTTCCCACCATCGGATGACTACGGGAGGCAGACTCCCCAGGCGAGGGAGAACTGAGTGGTTGTGTACTGTCTGACTCTTCACACATTGGGTTTATGCCTTGCACCGGGTAGCTGGCTAGCGATTGGCGGCGAGCTGCGGGAGCCCCGGCGGCATAGAGCGCCATTATTTGCCCGGCAGCCGGACCCCCTCTGCTCCGGGCGCTATATGAGCCGGGTGGGGAGGGAGCATTTGATGGACTCTGTCGCTGTAGACTGGGTAGCGGGACCTCTCCACTCTGCTGGTGAGCGGATGGGAGGGGGGCGGGCTCTGGAGTAATGGCTACAAGCTGGGTATATACTTGCTGATGCGCATATTTTTTTAGTTATCATGAACTATCGGTTACCGGTTGCATTTTGATGGGTCACGCGGGGGGGGGGGGGTTGCTGGCCGGGGAGTGGGGGGGCTCGGGGGTTGGGGCTTGGGCCGGGGAGGGGAGTGGCGTGACCGGATTTTGGTGGGCCGCCCCCCCTCTCTTCCCGTGCCGCTTCTCTCCGCCCCTTTACACATGCCTGGCCTGCTGGCCATCTGGGGGGTGATCGTAGGGTATCTGCCGGAGCCGCCCCCCCCGGCTGTGGGACTCCCCTATATGCTACCCTATAGAGGCATCAGTGCATTGAGGGAATGTGAGAGATGTTGGTTGTTTTAAAGTTATGTACATTTGTTGGTTCTTCCCCCCAGAACTGCTTATACCTGATGGGTTGTACAGGCGGGCTTGCCTTAACGGATATGTCCGGGAGGGCTCTTGGTGACATGGGGGGGCGGGCGGGATGGGCGCCGGCCATTGAGCAGGATGGTGACTTAAAAGAACTCACCATGTAGCACGGTCTTTATGATGCTCTGGTCGCGCCCAGGCCCGTACGCGTCCCCCCCCGGCTCCCGACAGATCCTGGTTATAGTAAGGTATTATGTTAAGTAACAAAAGAATATGTCGATATACGCCTCTGTTGGAAACTAGTTGATAGCAAAATGCAGCAAAAACGACACCTTGTTAGTTGGGCTGGCTGGGATAAGACCGGTGTGGCCAAACGAAGCCCGTCCAGTCACTCCCTCAATTAGGCCAAGCAACACCCGACCCTCTACGGGTACATGTGTGCACTCGCAAGCTAGTTGCTTGCTCTCATTAGACACTACTTTTTCCTCTTACTTTTCTTTCTCTCATCCTTCTCCACCTCCCCCCAGACTCCCCCCCCCCCCCCTTTTTTCTCCCCCCCCCCTTTTCTTACCCCTCCACATAAGGAGATGGACCAGTTACAAATCTACTCACTAAACGCGAAAGGGCTCAATACGCCTGAAAAAAGGCGCCTACTTATGAACGATTTAAAACAAATGCATGTAGACATAGCTTTTATTCAAGAAACCCACTTTAAAGACACAAAACTACCTATCCTAAAAAACAGGTTCTTCCCTATCTCATATCACTCTACTAATAAAACTAAATCCAGAGGAGTGTCTATCTTGATCTCGGGCAAGCTTCCATGGTCTTGCTGCGATACGCTGATTGACACGGAGGGTCGCTTTGTGTTCTTCAAGGGACTAGTGGGTGACGTACAGCTGACCTTGGCATCTATATACGCCCCGAATGAACGTCAGGACTCTTTTCTTAGACAAACACTGGATAAGTTGGGGGCATTCCAGGAGGGACAACTGATACTAGGGGGGGATCTTAATATACCCCTGGCCCCCGCTGTGGACACCTCCACGGGAACCTCTTCGGTTCCGGTGAGCACTCGTAAACGGATCGCACAGGTTCTACATAAAGCGCAACTAATAGATATATGGCGTTTAAAACACCTAGGGGAATGAGATTATTCGTTCTACTCCCCCCCCCCCCCCCATAAGGTCTACTCTCGAATAGACTATTTTTTCATTCCCCATAACCAACTGCACGCAGTACGCGACTCCCACATAGGTACCAGGACATGGTCAGACCATGCCCCCATCCTGATAACCTACACACTATTGGAGTTCCCTTCGCATAAGTCCCGATTTTGGAGACTCAATGAGTCCCTCCTACAGAGATCTGAAGTCATGGCAGAGGTATCCAAAGAACTAGCATACTACTTCCAAGTCAACTCGCCCACGGATTGCGACCCTGGTACGATATGGGAAGCCCACAAGACGGTGATTAGGGGTGTATTTATTAAGCATGGCGCCCGGATCAAAAGGGATAGGGAGAAACAGTTAGACAAGCTCCTTGATACTTTACGTACTGTAGAGGCCAGACATAAACATACACCAACCCCCGCACTAGACGTGGAGTGTAACAAAATCCGTGCCCAAATTAATGATCTCCTTCAATATAGAGCTAAAGCTGCACTTCAGAAGTGCCGTCAGGTTGTATACGAATCGGGAGATAAATGCGGGAAAGTATTAGCCAGAACAATCAGAGAGCAAAAACAGCTAGCGTACATCCCACAAATTACGACTCCACATACTCCGAAAGCGGTACTCCCTAGAGACATCACTAAGGCCTTTCAAGACTTCTACGCTTCTCTGTACGCTCTGCCACCGACATCATGCTCCCTCACTCAGATAGAGGACTATATCGCCTCCTCTCAAATGCCTACTCTCCCGCCCGAGACTGGAGCGGAGTTAGAGGTACCAATGACACTAGAGGAGTTAGAAGCAGCTATAGGCGCAACTAAACCAGGGAAAGCACCGTGCCCGGACGGCTTTACTCTACAATATTACAAGTCTCTACTTCCAATCTTAGGCCCCTGCATGGTCGACCTTTTCAACAATTTAGGTAAGACTGCTATGCTCACCAGGGATACCCTATGCGCACACATTTCTGTGATTCCGAAAGACGATAAGGACCCGACGCTCTGCAGTAGCTACCGACCTATCTCTCTCCTCAACACGGATCTTAAGATCTTCACAAAGATAATAGCTACCCGCTTGGCCCAACATTTACCGACCCTGGCCCACTTGGATCAGGTAGGTTTCGTCCCCTCTAGAGAGGCTAGGGACAACACCACTAAGGTATTAAACCTAATCTATGCTGCCAAACAAACCCATACACCCAGTGTCTTTCTCAGTACAGATGCCGAAAAAGCATTTGATAGAGTTAACTGGAACTTTATGAACGCAGTCCTCCGCCACGTCGGATTAGGAGATAACATGCTTAAATGGATAGGCCAAATTTACTCCAAACCCACAGCTCGACTTAAGGCAAACGGACTTCTCTCCGACCCATTCTCTATAAAAAACAGAACCAGGCAGGGGTGCCCATTATCTCCTCTCTTGTTCGCCCTGACCTTAGAGCCCTTCCTTTGCAGAATCAGGCAGAACCCTGATATTAGGGGAATAACCGTGGGAACCACTCAACTTAAAATCTCAGCATACGCGGACGACTTGCTTTTCTCTCTGTCAAACCCCATAGTTTCACTTCCCAATCTGCTCAAAGAATTCAAAACATACGGTGATCTCTCGAATCTCAAGATCAACTATAGTAAATCAGAAGCTATGGGGGTGGAACTGCCGCCCACCCTCATATCGGCTCTGGAGAGCAGCTTTAAATTTAAATGGACACGCTCCGCTCTGAAATATCTAGGTACCCTAATTCCCTCAGATTTCTCACGTATTTTCGCACTCAATTTTACTCCCCTTCTACAAAAAACACGGATCTTACTGGAGTCCTGGCATACAGGACTCCACTCATGGTTCGGAAGATGTAATTTAATTAAAATGTGCATACTTCCCAAATTTCTATACTTACTCCAAGCGCTCCCTACTGGGATTCCCCCACAATTTTTTAAAAAAGTACACGCCCTATTTACTAAGTTTATCTGGGCACATAAAAAACCAAGACTCTCCCGTTCACTCTTATCTCTGCCCAAACAACAGGGAGGTCTAGCATTCCCTGACGTAAGCAAATACTACCACGCGATCCATCTCGCCAGGATTATCGATTGGGGCCGTCATTTGGATTTGAAACTTTGGGCCCAAATAGAACAAGCACAAACAAACATCCCCCTGAGGAATGCTCTTTGGTGTTATGGCCATCTCCCACCACTACTGAAAAACCACCCTACTATTGGCACAACCCTCAGAATTGGCTCCCAAATGTGCAACCAACAGTCCCTAACTACCCCAGATTCACCACTATACCCGATCATAGGGAACCCACTATTCCCCCCTGGATTAGAGCCATGCCACTACAGAAATCTACGGGAACGAGGACGAATTCGTGTCTCCCACTTCAGCTCTCATGGAAGCTGGCCCACAATAGACACTTTGCAGAGGGCCTTGGGCCCCTTCGGTCTCCCGTTTTGGACAGCCCTCCAGTTGAGACATTTCCTCAACTTATTACCTCCCCCACAATGTTTCAATCGCCCATTGACGGCACTTGAAACACTCTGCTCGGAGGAGGGCCCCCTCACACAGGTTATCTCTAAAACCTACGCCCTATTAACATCGCCAACTGATCAACCAACACTGCCATTTATTAAGAAATGGGAAAAAGACCTGAATCGCACATTTACCGCGGAACAAACACATAAAATTCTCCTGCTCTCGTTGAAATCCTCTATCTACACAAAGATACAGGAAACAAACTATAAAATACTCATACGCAGTACACACACACTACAGAAAATCTTCCCGGACACACCGGCTACCTGCTGGCGCTGTCAGGGAGACAGAGGAACCTTGCTGCACATCTTTTGGACGTGCCCGAAGCTCACCCTATTTTGGGACTCGGTGAAGGATATAGTCCAGCAGTTCACGGAATATGACATTCCTAAAGACCCATCCTTCTTTCTGTTGCATGTCTCATCTGTCCCTATCAAAATATACAAACGGTCAGTTGTGCGTCATCTGCTGAACGCCGCAAAATCATGCATTCCTCCACTATGGAAAAAGCAGACCCCCCCAACAATAGCGAATTGGCTCAGAAGAGTAAAAAATATTAACAAGATGGAGGACTTAGTCCTTACTTCACGATCCCAAAGAGAAAGATACTCTAAAACATGGGGGCTTTGGAACCAGTTTACAGTTTCTACAGAGGGCATCTCGCTCATGAATCCATGAGTCCTGTAATAAGCAGTAAAAATCTAGTAGCGACAGATACTTGAATGCGGGATGATCCCATACACCCCGCACATCCATCTCCGTCCCGGGGGGGTCTACCTACACGCCCCACATACCCTAGTAGGGCGTAAGTTCATAGACAGCGATGATCTAAAAAT
>BLSH010537216.1:651771-670500 GCA_018402905.1 Glandirana rugosa | reverse complement strand
CCCCCCCCTCCTCTTTCTTCTCCCCCCCCCCCTTTCCTCCTTCCTCTCTGAGATCTAATTTTCTAGTTCTATACCCTTACGGGTCTTTCAGTTCTCTGACCTATTCTACTCAGGTTATTTAGAAAAGGAAAATGGAAAATGGCAAGGAATGTTTTGCAGACACATCATCTTTTTGTGTTTCTGGCATAATTGCAATATATCTTGTATGTGCTTTGAATACTGTATTTATACGCCATTTTTTGTACCATATATCCTTGCCCCGTTAGGGCGTTAATAAACGTATATTTGCAAAAATAAAAGCAAAAGGAAATTCCAAATTGAGGGTTGACATCAGACACGAATGGAGGGGAAATCCTCCAATGGAGACACTAGTTCATCCCTGGTGACACTCCGGGATTCCATCACTTTGGAGATATTTCCTCTCAATTCCTGTTTTGGATGTGGGACAGGAAGTGAAGGAAAGTCTCCTTAATTGGACACCTAAAAACTCAAAACCAGAAGGGATTATTATAACCCTTCCTTACTCTATCCAGAATAGGAAAAAATAAGTTTTGTCTTTAGTTACGCTTTACCAAACAGTTTTATACCAGACAACATGTTTCTGACACTGGAAACCACTGTTCAATATTTTGCATTTCTTTACAACCTATATCATGTTTTTTAGCCTCTTTTACATCCTGTTGGACAGCAAGTTAAGATGCTTTTGTCTATAGAGGAGCCAGTTTCTGGTTTGGTTGTCTGGCAGTAAGGAGCTGTGGAGAGTAGGCCTTTGTTATACTCAGAATTCTGGAGCTGCTGTTATGTGAGGGATTAAAGATGCATTGCATTTTGGTGTGCATTAAACCCACTTGTATTGGTGTGTGTTGTCATACTTTTTTTTAATGCATTGCTGTATATATTTTTTTCACAGCAAGAGTCTAATTACTTGATTTTGTATTGTGATGCAGCAAGTTGGGACATGTTTTAACATGTTACGCTGCATTCAGCGGTGGCACGCCCTATCTTTCCACAGCACACACCAACACAGTGCATTGGTATGTCCCACTGAAAATAATGTAATTCTACTTATTGCCATGAGCTTGTATTGAGCAGTGCAGTGAATTTGCGTGTATTGTTTATATATTTATTGTGAGCTAAAGGTTTTTCTATATGATAATGTTTATCTGGCATTCAGACATATCTTGCATTTGTGTCTAGGGAGGTATTTTGGCGCTACCATTGTCACTCAGTCTAAAACTTGATTGTACATCCTGATTCATCCTTCCCTCATAGCCACAAAAAGAAGATGAGTGAGCAAACACAAAAACAAACAGGGCGCTGTATTTGGATTTTCTGAGGTTCAATAAAACTGTTAGTGGGCACCCCTCAGTTTGTCAGCACTTCACAAAATGGGGACCGCCCTCAGGAAAAAGAGAAAGGACCCAGAGTTGAAAATACACACACCTACAATCCAATTAGAGCACCAAACTAATTTCCAAGGTAAGCCCAAGGTAATTTAGTGGTAAAATTGATTCATAACAGTCAGGAACCGTGAATGAGACTGAGACAGAAGTGCAGTAAAAATCACACTTTTTAATAAAATGGTAAAATACTACAACAGAGCAAATGTAGTCAAAACATAGCCAGAGTTCGGTAACCAGAGTGGGTAGTCGGAACAAGCCAGTGAAACAGGAATCCAGAGATCAGCGTAGTAAAGGCAGCAAAAAGGATCAGGAAGCAGGAGGGAAGTCAGCCAGGCAAAGCTTTTAATCCAGAAATCAGCGTAGTCAGAGGAAGCAAACA
Source organism: Glandirana rugosa (assembly GCA_018402905.1). NCBI lineage: Eukaryota > Metazoa > Chordata > Amphibia > Anura > Ranidae > Glandirana > Glandirana rugosa. The sequence goes on along the minus strand of BLSH010537216.1, from coordinate 668,718 downwards.
GGATCAGGAACCACAAGGGATGTCAGCCAAGCAAAGTCTTTAACAGAAAATCACAGCAGAGAGTATCCGGATATGCTGACCAGGTGAAGGCATAGGAGATATGATCCAGGCAGTTTAAATAGACAGCAGGGCTAGCTGACGAGCAGTAAATGATGACCAGGTTAGTCACTTGTGGAATGAAGAGCACTGGCAGTTAACCGACAGCTGAGCAACAAAAGCTCTGAGAAGGGAGGGCTGAGCCCAGCCCTGACAGTACCTCCTCCTCAGTGACCCCTCCCCCTCGGAGGACCACCAGGTTTGAGGGGAAAACATCTGTGGTAAGCACGGAGGAGGACAGGAGCATGTACGTCCAAGGATGAAACCCAAGAACGCACCTCCGGTCCGTACCTTTTCCAATTAACCAGGTATTTTATGCGCCCATGGAACCTACGTGAATCAATGATCGATTGTATTTCATACTCCTCATGGTTCTCAACCTGAACTGGGTGAAGACGTGGTACCGATTTGGTGAAGCGGTTGCATACCAAAGGTTTTAATAAGGAGACATGAAATACATTTGAAATATGCATATTAGAAGGAAGGTCTAAAGCGTAAGCCACTGGGTTGATCCTACAGAAAGGCCCAATGAACCGTGGCACCAGTTTCAGTGAGGGAACATGGAGTCAGAGGTTGTGAGATGACAGCCAGACCCTCTTCCCAACTTGGTAGGAAGGCGCAGGTAGGCGTCTGCGGTCAGTATGGAGTCTGTGCCTATCATGGGCACGTCGCAAGGACTCTTGGACCTGTGCCCAAGTGGAACAAAGACCACGGAGATGCTCCTCCAATGCTGGAATGCTCTGAGGAACAAATGAGTCAGACAACATGGATGGTTGGAAACCATAAGTCGCCATAAACTGAGACAATCGGGAAGCGGTATTAACGGCACTGTTGTGAGCAAACTCCGCCTAAGGTAAGAGGTCTGACCAGTTGTTATGGTGGTCAGAAATGTAGCAACGTAAAAACTGCTCCAAGGACTGGTTGGCTCGTTCTGCAGCCCCATTGGACTGCGGGTGATACGCAGAAGAGAAGGAAAGCTGAATTCCCAGCTGTGCATTAAAAGGCTCGCCAAAACCTGGACACAAACTGGCTACCCCTGTCCAAGATGATAACCTTGGGTAGCTTATGTAAGCGCAAGATCTGCCGAGCAAAAATGGATGCCAGTTCTTTGGATGTGGGCAAGTTCTTAAGTGGAATACAATGTGATATTTTCGAGAACCGGTTGACCACCATAAACATAACTTTTTATTCAGCTTACAAAAATGCCATTAGCCATAAAAACATAGAAACATAAAAACTGCCCTTGCAGTCTCTGGGGACAGTGTACGCCTAATTTCCTCTGTGTGCGTTCCACTTCCCTGGGCAGGTATAACGTTTGGGAGCCTTCAGCTTGACATGTTTCATCACTTCCTGGTGACGTTTTCAAAAGCAGATATTTCTCAGGAGAATGGATCTGAGCGGCGAGAATTCTGTCACCCAGAAATCCCAGCAAACCAGTGAGAAAGTGCTATCAGATTCCAGGGTGCAGGTCTTGGTTACCTGAAAGCCTACTACACCTCAATCCTTGAATACAGTTGTGGAATTACAGAACCCAGCCACATCTTTAAATAAGCGCTTCTGACTCCTGTGATGGGAGTCCTGGAAATCTGGTGAGTGAGTGGGCCCACAGAGGAGAGCACAGATGTCACAGACTGTTTCTTTGTCCATTCAACACTTGGCACTTTATATTGCACAACGGAAATGAATTGAGAAAATCTGAAATTTGTCAAATTTATCAATGCAGTTTCATGGATATTATTAATTGAATTGTATATATTGATTGTGGTTATAAATTTTTGAATCAGCACTATTGCACTTGGTAGCACTTTCATACTGTTTACACAGTATCCGGCCATGTTAACCAGGCGAAGGCACAGGAGATATGATCCAGGCAGTTTAAATAGCCAGCAGAGAAGAAACAAAAAAATATTCAGCGCAAACATAACCTTCAAGGACACAAAAGCAGCTATGCACTCAAGGAAAATTCAGAAAACCTTGCATAGAATAATTATAACAAAAAGTGCAGTGCTAAAATGAAGTTTGATGATAGATATACATAAAATAATCAACTGATCTACAGCATATGATCATTCATTGAACAGAAGTCTGGAAAACGTCCATGAATAAAGTCCATGAGTGAAATATAATCCTCTGTGGAGTATAAATGAAAAAAACACAGGTGCTCAGGTGTGACAGCTCCCACCCACCAAAGGCTAGACTGGCCTCTCACCTTAATTATCCCACCCTGACGGATCAACCAGCTCCTCAAACCCACATCAGAGGATATCCAACTTCTTGTCACAGGACGAACTCCATCCCCATTGCTGAAGAAGTCCACGCCCTGTGCTAGGATGTAACGTGTACATCGGGGAGGGGTTACGCCTGACATCACCTGCGACCATCTTCGAGGAGTGTGTTTGTATACACAGCAGTCTATGATCGCTTGCACTTGGCTTCAAGTGCTCGTTTTGTGAATGTTTTACTTATACTTTTACTGTGATTAATAAATCCATTAGACGGAGAGCACTCAGGCGCCGTACGTCAGCGGCTGCATTTAGGGCGAATATCTCCTAAACCATGCAGGTTTAGGAGATATTCATTTTACCTACAGGTAAGCCTTATTATAGGCTTACCTGTAGGTAAAAGTAAAAAAATGGGTAGACAACCTCTTTAATGGCTGTGTTGAGTTATTTTGAGGGGACAGCCAATTTACACTGTTATACAAGCTGTACACTCACTACTTTACATTGTAGCAAAGTGTCATTTCTTCAGTGTTGTCACATAAAAAGATATAATAAAATATTTACAAAAATGTGAGGGGTGTACTCACTTTTGTGAGATACTGTAAATGTATATACTAAATCAGACCTTCCATGAAAATTATAACGGTCCAAAAAAGATTTAGGACTGTAGCAGGGAATGAAATGTCCTTGGGCCTTGTCCTTACTACTGTGGGCTTTTTAGGCTACAACTAGGCTTTTCTAAACAACCCCATCCAGCAATGACCGCTCAATTTTTGTTTCTGGGAAATGATTAGTAAATTGTATTAATAGCCAAAATTTTTCTTATTCTAATCATACAGTAGAAGACACAGGCTGAATTTTTATCAATCCTGGGCTATAGGCTGGTACCTTCATTTGACTGGACACTGGTAAAGCTTTTGAGGACACACTCCCTGTTATCTGCTGGCTGTAATAGGGAACTGCAACACAGAATATTTCTCTGAATATCAACAGGTATAACAGGTGACCATTTAGAATACATCTGCTCTGTCCTGGAAGTGCTGGCGGAGAAGAGCAGGGATTTCAAATCCTCAGACTGCTGGAGGGTCTGCAAAGGCATTCATACCAGATAATTGGGTAATTTAGTTTCCCTTGTTGGTATGCAAACCTTAATTGTCTTAAGTGTTACACAATAGCTGAAGTTGCAGATATGCGCTTTAAAATGTTCTAGATTCTTTGCTATTATCATTATGGAAAGTCTGGTTATGCAGCTACATTCTCTCTGTTTGATCTTCATGAGGTGTTTCTTGCTATTATTCATAACTATAGTATTCCTTCCTTCCCAATCAACCTAGTAGACATTGAAAAGTAAGTAAAGATCAGTGCTGCAAGACCTGCTATTTGGCTAATTACAGCGAGCATGAGCTAGCTTGCCTAGAAGACAGCCCACACCCAGCTCAGTGGTTCAACAATAGAGAGAGACTGCTTTTATGGTGAACCCTACAGCTAGGAGCACATTAAAAACAAAGAAGAATTGTAACACATACTTTCCATTCTGTATAAGTAAAGCACTATTAATCAACAGATCTGGCAAATGATGATTGGACTAATGGATATCATTCTTCACCCCATTTCGAGTTTTACTTCGCTTTCACTCACATGTCAGATATTTGCCAAAAGAACAGGAAACCCAAAACCAGCATGATCTTTATTGCAAATCTGTCTATTTTTAGTCTGGAGAAAAGTAGCAGCTTGGGGTTTTTCTGTATCCAGAGGGAAATCCTGGTGATGAGTGCCCAGGGCTGCTCTGGCAGCACACACTTCAGACTCTTTAAGTTTAATTGGGCAAGAGATTTAAAGGCAAGCAAGTCTGCACAAAACATGAAAGAGATAAGGCCAAAATGAGGGTGCTGAACCAGAATATTTAAAATTAGTTATTTCTAAAGATATTTTGTACACTTCATAAATGAAGAAGTTCTAGATAAAGCCATGATATTTTCATGGTGCATTCCAGTCAGAAATGTGGGCCACTGGTCTCAGACAATTTGGAAACATAAAGTTTGGGCTGGGAGTATGGTTTGGCTTATCCTGGGCTGGAATTCTCCAGAGTAGACCAATAGGTATCAGTGCCAAGACTTTTCAATATGATAGATTTGGTCACAGACTGGGTCAAGCGAGAGTTTATTAAAATGAAAGAAAAGTTTTGGCTGGACATACGCTTTAAGGGTTAGGTTAAAGGCCACCAGGACATAGCCTGTAGACATCTATAATTGTCACAAAATTGCTGACAAGATGCAAGTACGTATATTTTGGATGGGACAGGGCTGGTTTCTTAGGGTTAGGAGACTGGACAGGAAGGATGAATGCAATTGGTGTGCAGTCCTTTACAGAAAACCTGTACTGAAAGAGCTAGGGAGGCTGTCATTATTGACGTTCCAAAAATGCTAGGTTCCTGGCTGTCTTCTAGCTTAACATTTTTTTCTGTAACAGATCTGAAAAAAGTATCTTGTGAATTAAGAGCATTCCTATCTACTCAGAACGTATTAAATCCAGTCAATTAACAGGATAACTAGCATGGACATTGTGAGATTGAGATACCAGCAATAGCACCCTGCATATTTTTATCCTCACAGGTTAGTTAGGAAGTTAGGTTAAAGCGGAGTTCCACCCACATATTTCACTCCTCACCATGCAGCACTAATGTGCATCCTTAAAATGAATTGGCAATTTATTTATTTTTTTTTCTGTTTACTTACCTGATTTTTGCCTATATCTATTTTCACTTCCTCCTTTAGGGGCCGCAGCACTGTACGTTATTTCTGGTTTTGCATTGGAAACTTGGTCAGCTTGGCATGACACTGCTCCCGTTTTGCATTGGTGTCTATGGAAAATCTTGGTCAGCTTGGCATGGCTGTGCACATGCGTGAGATCGGCAGGTGCATATTGGGTAGCCAGCATGCACAGAATCCAGGAAGAAGGACACAAATAGAAAACTGGACATAGTTTACTGCATACCTTTGTTACATTGCATGAGGCATGAGTATTCTAGTGGTATTTTTATCATAAAACTCATATTTAGGCCGGATCTTTGCTTTAACCACTTTGGGACTATCGCCGTCATATGACGGTGGCCTTTTTTTAGTGGAATACCATTGCTATGGTAGCTGAAAGCTACCATAACCCCGGCATTCTTTTTTTCAAGCGGCGATTCTGCGTCTGATAAAAGTGGTTTCATCAGCGGTTTCGCCGCAAGATCACTTTCATCAGCGGCGGGAGAGGTGGCCCCCCTCACGCCGTTTTCCCGTCATCTCTGCTGCTTACCAGACCCGCCTGTAGCAGCGGAGACGATCGGGTCCGCTCACCCCCTGCACTGGAACCCGAGTGAGCAGAAGATGCCGCCCACTCGGCTCCATAGCATTGCAGGGCGGAAGCGACCTCACTGCCTTTTTTTTATTTCATTTAAATGTAAATATGAGATTTGAGGTATTATTGACCCCAGATCTCATATTTAAGAGGTCCTGGCATGCTTTTTTCTATTACAAGGAATGTTTACATTTCTTGTAAGGAATAAAAGTGATTACATTTTTTTTTTAAAGGAAAGTGTAAAAATAAAAAGTAATATAAATAAAAAAAAATGTAAAGTGCCCCTTCCTTGCGAGCTCGCTCACAGAAGCGAGCGCATACGTAAGTCCCGCCCACATATGAAAACGGTGTTCAAACCACACATGTAAGGTATCATCACGATCGTTAGAGCGAGAGCAATAATTTTAGCACTAGACCTCCTCTGTTGCTCAAAACTGGTAACCTGTAGAAATTTTTAAATGTCGCCAATGGAGATTTTTAACTTGCAAAGTTAGTTGCCATTCCCGAGCGGGCACAATTTTGAAGCATGACATGTTGGGTATCAATTTATCTTTCACAATATGGAAAACAATTTGGCTAACTTTACTGTTGTCTTATGTTTTTAACTCAAAAAAGTATTTTTTTTTTTTTTAAAGAAATCACGCTTGTAAGACTGCTGTGCAAATACGGTGTGACATAAAGTTTTGCAACGACTGACATTTTATTCTCTAGGGTGTTAGAAAAAAATATATATAATGTTTGGGGGTTCTAAGTAATTTTATAGACAAAAACCTGCTTTTAACTTGTAAACACTGAACTCCAAAAAGAGGCTCGGTCTGCAAGTGGTTAAGTTATGGAGATCTTTATGTATTTAATGCCACACTCAGCTCAATTTTCTAAATTGTAGTCATAAGTGGCCTTGTTCGCACTGCCAGGCGTCAAAACTTTGAAAAATCAAAGGAGCCGGGTGGAAAATTGTTAGTCGGCAATGAACGCATCCAGTGGCGTCGGTAGCCGGTTGGGGGGGGGCGCACCCAGGTGACACCCGCCAGAGGGGTGACACGCATGGGCAGCTACATTGCTCAGTCCACACCCGCCCCCTCCACCGCTCTGTTTCTCTTAAAGGGGAGTTCCACACTTTTTTTTCTTTATTAAAAGTCAGCAGCTACAAAAAGTGTAGCTGCTGACTTTTAATAAACAGTAACTTACCTGTCTCCGGTCCAGCGACGGCTGCTCCCGAAGCCTCGCCCGTCTCCCCGCTCCTCCCGACGGCCCCGCCATTCCTAGTGTGGGCACCCGGCCTGGCTTCACGGCCGGGCACCCACTGCGCATGCGCGAGTCACGCTGCGCATCCCTAGTGGCCAGGCAATCTTCTGGGACCTGTGCCGTGTCCCAGAAGATTGCCAGGAGGAAGGGACTGCCTAGGAGGAGACACCTAGGCAGCCCCGAGGTGGAAGGTGGAAGAGGGACAGGAATCCCTCTGAAACCTGGGGACACACCCCCCCCCCCCCCCCCAAAAAAAAAAAAAATGACATGCCAAATGTGGCATGTAAGGGGGTGAGGAGTGCTTAAAGCAGAAGTTCCATTTTTGGGTGGAACTCCGCTTTAAGCATAGCAGAGTGAAGCCGCCTCCCCCTTCTCTCTGTATATATCTACACAGGAGAAGGAGGGACTCGGGAATACGAGGACACACCTCGGCCGCGCTGTTCTGAGGTCTGTGCACTCAGTGTATGAATGTATGTATTTGACATGTGCGGAAGGGGGGGTGTCTGCATTGAGAGGGGGTCTGCCCCAAGGGGCGGTGTCTTCATTGAGGGGGGGTCTGCACTGAGGGTGGTCTGCACTGAGGGGGGGTGTCTGCATTGATGGGGAGGGTCTGCAGTGAGGGGGGTCTGCACTGATGTGGGGGTCTGCATTGAGGGTGGTCTGCCCTGGGGGTGGGTCTGCACTGAGGGTGGGACGGTCTATTCTGAGGAGGGGAGTCTATACTTATTGGGGGGTCTATACTGAGGAAGGGGGGTCTATACTGCGAGATGGGTGTCTGTAGTTAGTGGAGAGGGGTCTATAGTTGGTGGAGGGGGTGACACCAATTTTTTCTGCACTGGGTGACACCAACCCTAGTGACGCCACTGACCGCATCCTATTATATGCATTTGATTTGGGGGTCATGCGAAGAATCTCTGCGATTCCGCCTGCGATTCCAAACCGCGTAGCAATTGCAGCAATTATTCTTCAATGGTACCCCAAACGTGATGCGATTCTGGCACGATTGCCATGCTGCAAACCGCGCCTTCACACGTTGCACAAAGTTTGTTGCCCGAAAAGGAACAGGAGCGGCAAGCACTTATAAGGCAGCTCATTAAAGTAAATCGGCTGCCCTATGTGACATGCTGAATAGCGTTAAAATTGTGATGATGTGAATAGAGAGTAAGAGAGGGGAAGGGGAGGAATGATAGATACCAATACAAATCCACCATAAACAACATTTATTTCAAAGCTGGCCATACACAGTCCAGATTTAAATAAATGAAAGAAGTTTAACAACTGTGTGGTGTGTGCGTCTGTCGGACTGTGTAGAATGTGAATGGGTTGATTAGGTAGATCCCTTGTGTATAGTAATTTATGTTGGTTTTTCTGGAAATTAGCGTGCTAAAGATAATTTTTTAAATGTGACATTGTAAAAATTTTACAGTGATATAATTGTCTATTGCACAATAATCTTCTAGCAATATGAATAAACTGAGTAATATCTGGAATGTCCATTACCAAAGTTTAGTGTCATGTAAATGCCGAATGATTTATTGGTTCATTTACTAATGGGAATTTTCACTCTCACTTTTCTTTCTGTAGTTCACTTAGCTTATTATGAGGGTTAGTGGATTGGTGTGATGACAAACTGAGAGGTACTGCGAGCTAATGCAGAGCTGTACAGTTAATTGCACTGAGAAATTAGTCCTAGATATTTTTTTAATGTTGTGCTTTTAGACTCGGTTCACACAGGGGCGATCCGACTTCATAGGCCACTTCAGCCCGACTTTGGGTGACTTACAACGCAACCTCCACGCCAGATGACTTTGCCTGAGCCAATGAGAGAAGGGAAGAAGGGGGCTGCCTTGGTTTTTCACTAAGTAAATTATTTTATTCTTCCTGTAAAGTTGCGTCAATATAGATGGGCATCTGACTTGGAGGCGACTGCCATTGAATTCTGTGGATAGAAGTCGCCTTTAAGTAGTGCAGGAACCTTTTTTGAAGTCGGAATGACCGCTCCCATTCACTTGAATGGGATTTCTTCTGTCAAGCGACTTGGAGTGACACAAATCGCCTCCCAAGTCGCTGTAGTTTGAACCGGCTCTTATTTGGCTCCATTTTTAATTGGTTTTCCATCTTTAAAGTATATGTGATTCCTTACCTTGTAAAACAACCTATTCAGTGAAAAAAAATGTTATATTGTGTATGTATAAAAAAAATATTTTTTATTTTCATAAGTGATCACATGACCTCTGTTCTCAGCTGCATACGTAGGGAGTTAGAAAGCTGTGTATGGAAACTACAGAGGGGCTGTCAGCAGGAGGCAGAGAAACAACAGTACACTGAACTTCTCAGTGATTAGTAGTGAAGGGGTGCATGTGAGCAGATGTACCAGATGGACCAATAGAGGGCAGGCAAGCTGTTATCCGAAGTAGAATGCAAGGAAGCAAACTGACCAAGCTGGGATGGATGTTCTTAATGCTTGGCATGGTCAATTACAAATAAGAAATCAGGGTAGCTGGTAGGATCACCAGGTATTGCAAAAGGAAGCAATGCAAAGAGAACAGGATATTTTTAAATACAAATACATAGTACAACAGACACATATCAGGAATTTGAAATGTTGGGGTAACATATGCTTTAAAGTGTCTTTCTTTATCAGATTGGGGTGAAAATTAGAAACAGCCCCCATCATGTGCCATACAAATGAAATTGCAAAATACACAACTCTACAGAATTCTGTATTTAATCAGAGCTGCTTATATCCTGTTCATTAAATAAATCTCTACTGAAGGATAAAAGGATGTGGCTGTAAATCACGCAAGACAGCAATGAAAAAAAAAGCTGTGGATTTAGTAAGCTGTTGGTACATCTGTAGATCAGTCCTCTGAAAGTGAACCCCTTTAACTCAGTGTATGTTGACTTGTTTTTAGTGCAGTATGTGAACTTGTTGCTCCGAGAGGTCAAAGGAAGGTTTATTGGAATATTGTAATCCGTGGCGGGGAGCCAGTGTACTTCTATCCTCAATGAGTCTGCTACGCACTCTAAGTTTCCTTATGGCCCAGGGCTACAATTTTCCCATTTCATGAATATCTACTTCTCAGGTCACTGTTTATAAGCACACCTGCTCAAGTTTCTCCAAGCCCCGGGCTCCCAAACAACTTGCCCCAGCATGTATGCTAGGCATGTCCTAACTCAGCACACGGTGTAAGTCAAGGTGAGAGTGTTATTTCAAGCGCTGCCCTGGATGGCCAAGGGGGACTTGCAGGTCTCTATGATATCATGCATCATTCACAATTCACTTAGGTCAGGAGGAATATTTCAGCCTCGGCTTGAGGTTAGTGTTTTCATGACACATATGTGAATTTTGCTAAATGGCAGTTCAATTTGAGGAGAGGGCTATGCGGATTATTATTTGTGACAGAGATAAGAGCTCATCATAATTACAGATCCATCCCCAGAATTGTAACAAAGCTCGGTACATGTTTCTTTACACCTTCGTGGACTATAGGGCAATACGCAACATAGAAAAACAAGGTTATTGCATACTTCTATCTGTTTCTGGATAGATCTGTATGCAGAATAGTGTGCTAAGGTTTCTTTCAGACCTGCAGCTGGGGGGGGGGGGGATGTGTAAAAAAAGGGGGCTGAGCTGTGGTTTTACTGTTCAGCAGTAAAAAGGGGGTTAGCCTTTCCCTGCTCTATCCAAAACTAAAAAAAAAAAAAGTTTCGGCTATAAAGTTTAATCTAAGAGTCAAAAGGCACAGTTTCTTCTATTGACACCCACTGAAAGGGCTTTAAAAAATCATGCAATTCGTGTAATATTTTTTTAGACTGTGTGGAAAATGGATTGCCAAATGCTGTATAACATAGGGCATAATAAGGGGATCTCCTGATGAAACATATGAGATTCTTTTTCCTGATGCAGATTTTCTTGGCTATAGCACAATGAGTGAGAGTGTCCATAAAATAAGATAAATTAAAAAAAACACAATATTCTACCAATTAGTACCATGTATAAGTACAAATAAATGGATAGTGCAAGTACAAAAAAACATGAAAGTGATCAGTGCTCCAATATTTCAACAGTTCATATGCATATGAAAGACTTTATAACTCTTTAAGTATAAAATTGACAGTCCACATGAAAATCCAATAAAGTGCTTCAATTAGTGTAAAGGAGCTTAAAACACTGTGTGTCTTCCTGTGCTGAATGCTTCAGGTGCTGTGCATTTATCCTCCACCTTAGTCCAGTCTATGCGCTCACCTCCATGACGATTAAAAATCGCCTTAAGCTGTAATATCTTTGATGTCAGTGAAGGGGTCTGTCACCATAAGTCTGTACACTCTTTTCCTGTGTGTTTAAAACTCCAGCAATGAATGGTTTATTGAATAGTAAATGCTTACATTAAAAATTGATAAAAACAGCTATAAACAGGTAAAAATCAGCATGCAGCCGCCTCTCACATCACATCCGGTATCCGGTCACTTCTACACGTTACGTCACACCTCGTGACTTCACGTAGTCCTCCCATCCACCTGGTTGCCCCCCTGTCCTCCCATCCACCTGGTTGCCCCCCCCATGTCCTCCCATCCACCTGGCTGCATCCACCCTGTCCTCCCATCCACCTGGCTGCTCCCCCTGTCCTCCCCTCCACCTGGCTGCTCCCCCCTGTCCTCCCATCCACCTGGCTACTCCCCCCTGTCCTCCCATCCACCTGGCTGCATCCACCCTGTCCTCCCGTCCACCTGGCTGCTTCCCTCTGTCCTCTCCTCCACCTGGCTTCTCCCCCCATCCACCTGGCTGTTCCCCGCTGTCCTCCCATCCACCTGGCTGCATCCACCCTGCCCTCCCCTCCACCTGGCTGCATCCACTCTGTCCTCTCCTTCCCTCAAGGCACTGTGTATATGTATATGTGTGTGTGTGTGTATATATAATTGCATTTTATAGTTGGCCTCACTACTCTTATCTCCGTCCCCCCATGAGCCCCCCTAAATATGAAAGCTGGAGATGCCACTAGTGCCAACCCCTCCTCCTTGTAGTGCCATCGCTGTCTCTTGAAAGGATGTCTCCTGCACCATGCAGTCTCTGGCTGTCTCCTGCATCATGCAGTCTCTGACTGTCTCCTGTACCATGCCTGCAGTCATTGCTGCCACTTCTGCCTGTTGCCACTGCCTTCCCTCCACCAGCTGTCACCTTTGCCCCCATGTCTCCCAGTAACCCTCCTATCCCTATCCTCTTCCCACCAGCAATCACAGCCTTTTCCATCCCAACTCTCCCACCCCACAATCCCTATTTCTCCTTACGTTCACTGACAGACGCAGCTCTCCATTGACTTTGTGGGGTTTTATGTTCGTCCAACTAGGAGTTAACTAGGCAGGGAAAAGAATCAGCTAGCCCCTCCCCTGGGGGCCGTCCTCTCTTCCTACATTAAACCCCCTCACAGTAAAGCTCTTCAGTTTCAATGCCTAGTTCGCAAGGAGTTGACCTGGCTTCCCTATAGGGAACTGCGGTCCTGTTATGACCATTTTTTATTTTTCCTTTTTTATTTTACTGCAATCAAGATGATCTGCTATCAAGAAGCCGGTCGGGGCATAGAGAGTCCTGGAGCTCTGTACTTTCCCCGACCTGGCCAACATTATGCGAAGCCAGTCCCACTATGGGGACCCGCCGCATCTTACCCGTTCCGTGCGGGAGGCCCGGGGTGAAATTCCCCTGTTGGTTCCGTTTACCGATGCGTTTGGCAGGGTGACTTTGGGCCTGCAGCATACCGCCATCAAGGGCGCGAAGTCTGCATTCTGGTGGCTACCGTGGCGTCGGACCGGTAAGTGAGCGCCCTGCCTTCCCCCCGTTACAGGGTGTGAAGAGGGCCCGACGTCCGCAAACTCGTGAATTTCATGGTAACAGCAGCTTGTCCGGGGTAGCCACCGGTGGGATCAGCTCTCCATCTTGCCCCCCGCCACACCTCGCCCCCCCCCCAGCACCGTGCGATTGTTCGGCCCCTTCTCGTCCGGATCGCCATGCGGCGTTCGGCCGCCATTTTGCGGCGGACCATTGCCATTTTGCCGTAGCCGCGGACATTTTCAGTCTGTGGGGCTTTCCCTCTAGCGCTCGGAGCGGCAATTTTCGGTACTGCACGTTGCCTGAGAGGGGTATTCGGCCTCTAGTGTTTCCTGGCGGCCATTTTCACTGCATGCTCTGCACATTCTACACGTGGCTGCAGCTTCTCTCTCTCCTCTCAGAAAATGGCGGTGACAGGGGCAGCTCTTACAGACGATCTGCACTAGCAAGGCAGCGGAACTGCAAGTATAGCTGGGCTCCCTCCGGGTACTGGTGGTGGTGGGGTGCTGTCCTCTGACTACCTGTGGGTGTGTGGCTGTGTGTGGGGCGTCCCTTCCATCCCTGTGTCATTTCTGGCAATGGCTGATCTCCCTGCTGAACCTGCTGAGGTGGCATCAGCAGCCACGCAGTCTGACCAAGGGACTTTTCTCACCCAGCTACGGGCTGTTTTCACTGAGTTTTTTCCACGTGGGGACGCCGCTCCGCGGGTCCCCAGGAAGCGTCCCCCTCCCCCTCCTTTATCCTCAGGGGAAGATTCGGAGCCGGAGGTGGCTTCCAGGGTCTCAGGGACCCCGGGGGACCTGTCTGATGAGGAGACGGGTGGTGACAGTGTGTTAACTGAGGGGGACCAGGGGCCAGCTGCTGACCAAGTAAAAGTGCTGGTTGCCACTATTATCGCTGGCATTCACACTAAGTTGCAGCTGGATCAAGATGGCGAATCGCGATCTGCTTATGTGTGCGGGTCTTCTAGGCCCCCAAGACCTATCCTTACAATTAATTTTTTGACCATTTCCTATATCGTGAATGGCAGCACCCTCAGTGTTCCTCCTCACTGACTGCACGTTTTGCTGTGCGCTATCCCTTTGAGGAGAGCTTCCTAAACAAATGGGAATCACCTGTGGTGGATCCACCTATTGCACGCCTTACCAAGGCGACTACCATTCCTATGGAAGGGGCTCCTTCCTTCAAGGATCCCGCTGATAGAAAGAGAGAGGCACTTTTGAAGTCCCTGTTCTTAAATGCGGGGCTCTGCTGTGCGGCCTGCTTCGGCTGCGGCCATGGAAGCGCAGTATTTCTCTGAATGCATGGAGGAACTTAGGAAGGACTTGGTAGGCGGTCGCCTGATGGAGGCACCGCAGAAGGCTGAGTTTTTACTCCAGGGGATCAATTACCTCTGTGATACGGCCGTGGATGTTCTGCCTTTGCTGTCCAGAATATCGATATCGGCCGTCAGACTTCGCAGAATTCTTTGGCTGCGTTCCTGGTCGGGTGACCACGCGTCCAAAAGAGGTTGGTGGGCGTCTATTTGGCTCGCGTCTTGATGAAATCATCAAGGATTTCACGGGAGGTAAGAGTACCTTCCTTCCGGAGCCCCGCAGGCGTGAATTTCGTCGTAGGCAGGAGCCTTCTACGTTGGGTCAGAAGAAGCCTTTTCGTGCCTCAGGCGCGGAAAGCAAAGGGACCCGTTCCAGTAAGGTCGCTGCAGGGGCCGGACGTCGGCAGTGGCAGCGCAAACCAGAAAAGGCGGAAGACAAGTCTTCCTCAGCCTGATGGGTTGCCCCCACCCGAGTGTCGGGTGGGGGGACGTCTTCGGGGGTTCGCAGATCGGTGGCTGGCTCACATTTCAGACCGCTGGGTCCGGGAGGTGGTGTCCACCGGGTACAGGATACAGTTCATCACTCTACCCCCAGACAGGTTCTTCCCATCAAATTTAAACCTCCCACAGGAGCGCAGGAAGGCCCTTTCCAGGGCGGTACAGGCCCTCTCAGACCAGGGAGTGATTGTACCGGTTCCCCCAGGAGAGAGGTTTCGAGTTCTTTACTCAAATCTTTTTGTGGTACCCAAGAAAGGGGACGGATTTCGGCCCATCCTGGACCTGAAGGCCCTAAACAAGTTTGTCAGGGCGTGAAAGTTCCGGATGGAGTCTGTTCGGTCGGTTGTGGCCGCCCTTCACCAGGGGGAATTCTTGGCATCATTGGACATAAAGGATGCGTACCTCCATGTACCCATCCATCCGCCCATCAGCGCTTCCTGCGGTTCGCTATTGGGGATCGCCATTTTCAATTTGTAGCTCTCCCTTTCGGACTGACCTCCGCGCCCCGGGTGTTCACGAAGTTGCTAGCCCCGGTGTTGGCATTGCTGCGTCAGAGGGGCATTGCCATAGTGGCATACCTGGACGATCTGCTCCTGCGAGCGGACTCTGTCTCTGCCCTGGAGGAGAATGTGAACATCACAATGGCCTCATTGCTGGACTTCGGCTGGTTACTCAACCTGAAGAAGTCGTTAGTGTCTCCTTCCTGCCGTCTGGAGTATCTGGGTCTCATTCTGGACACAGAACAGGCGAAGGTGTTTCTCCCTCCGACAAAACTGCAGGGCTTACAGTCGGCTGTGCGCACCCTTCTATCGCACCGCCGGTCTTCCTTGCGGTTCTGTATGAGGGTGCTGGGGCTCATGGTCTCATCGTTCGAGGCGATACCTTTTGCCCAGAGTCACACTCTTTGCTCCAACGAGCAATTCTGGCTCAGTGGGACAAGTCCCACCGGTCGTTGGATCTTCCGATCCAGCTGGGCCCTCAGACCAGGGCGTCTCTGACCTGGTGGCTTCGGGACTCGGCCCTCACTCAGAGGAAGTCGTTCCTGCCCCTTCAGTGGACGGTAATCACCACGGACGCCAGCCTGACGGGCTGGGGTGGAGTCCTGGGGCAGCTATCAGCCCAGGGTCGTTGGTCGGCCCAGGAGGCTTGCCTGCCCATCAACGTGCTGGAGCTGAGAGCAATCAGCCTGTGTCTTTTTCATTGGACAAAGAGATTGCAAGGCCGTCCGATCCGAATTCAATCGGACAATGCCACGGCGGTATGTGAATCATCAGGGCGGCACACGGAGCCAGGTTACATCCCAGGTGTGGAGAACTGGCAGGCGGACTTTCTCAGTCGCCAGAAGCTGGACCAGGGGGAGTGGTCCCTCCACCCGGAGGTGTTCAATCAGATTTTCCACAGATGGGGGACACCGGATGTGGATCTCATGGCGTCCCGGTTCAATCACAAAGTGAGAACCTTTGTGTCCAGAACAAAGGATCCGTTGGCAGTGGCCACGGATGCTCTGGTGGCCCCCTGGGGCCATTATCGTCTCCTGTACGCCTTCCCTCCGGTACGTCTGCTTCCGAGATTGGTGCGCAGAATAATGATGGAGGGAATACCGGCCATTCTGGTGGCCCCAGATTGGCCCCGGCGCACCAGGTACGCCGACGTGGTGCAAATGGTGGCAGACGCCCCTTGGCGGCTTCCGATGCGAGACGATCTCCTGTCTCAAGGACCCATATTGCACCCTGCTTTACCCTCGCTGGCTTTGACGGCTTGGCTATTGAGTCCTAGGTGCTGAGGGATAGGGGAGTGGCTGACTTCGTGATCCCTACTCTGTTAAAAGCTCGTGTTAGGAAAGAAAAGATTTGCCTGGTGAAGTCAGGCCATGTTCTGGACTTTTTTGCCGAGTTTTGCAGTTCACCAAATAGCTCTATTTAAGCTCCCTGCCCCTGTCAGCAGGTGCTGTCCGTTCTACAGCGTCTGAGTACCTGTGAGCTTCAGCTCTCCTACCTGAAACCTGCTTCCTGTGTTGTTCCTGTGTACCGACCCGGCTTGCTCTAACCTGCTACCTATCTGCTTTGTCCCCGTCCCTCGAATTTATCTCGATAAACCACTTGACGTTTTGAGCCGTTTTTTCAGGTCTTGTACCGGACTGAAGTGGTCCGTTTAGAAAAGAAAGGATTGTGCTCGAAAATTGTCTCATCCCTAGTGCTTCAGTCGGTGAGGGGATAGGGAGTCGTGGATCCTGAGTTATCGGTTCGGCAGTTTCGGTCGCTCCCATTTCGTCCCACGTTATACCCAGGAACTCTGTCCTCTAGCAGAGCGTAGCCTTCGGCGGTTCCCCGCAGACGGTGGTAAACGTGGTGCAGCCGCATGGACCACGCGGCCCCGGTTAGACCCCGGTGGTCTTACCGGCCATA
>BLSH010537216.1:617709-645061 GCA_018402905.1 Glandirana rugosa | reverse complement strand
GCCAACCCCTCCTCCTTGTAGTGCCATCGCTGTCTCTTGACAGGATGTCTCCTGCACCATGCAGTCTCTGGCTGTCTCCTGCATCATGCAGTCTCTGACTGTCTCCTGTACCATGCCTGCAGTCATTGCTGCCACTTCTGCCTGTTGCCACCGCCTTCCCTCCACCAGCTGTCACCTTTGCCCCCATGTCTCCCAGTAACCCTCCTATCCCTATCCTCTTCCCACCAGCAATCACAGCCTTTTCCATCCCAACTCTCCCACCCCACAATCCCTATTTCACCTCACCCTCAACTACCCTGCCCTCACTTATTCCTCTACTCCCTGCCCATCAACCCTGCCCTCACCCAGCTAACTAACAACCCCTCCTCCCAAACCACCCCCTTACCTACGCAATAGGTATCGTTAAATGGTATCGGCGACTACTAAAGGTAAAGTATCGGTACTCATACTTGGTGGGAAAAAATTGGTATTGGTGCAACCCTAGTTGCTATCAGTCTGCATCGGCAATGGCTGTGCCTCCTATATCCAGCAAACATACCCTTCGGAAGACTTATCAGACTGGTTTGTTTCCTGCCTGAGACTGGTTTGTTTCCTGCCTGTTGTTTCCAGGGACCTTCAGACAACCTAGAAGATGTGACTGTGATCCCATGTGAAGCACAGATGCTCCGAATTGCCATCATACAGATCTCTCCATATAACTTCCTGAATCAAAATAAGACTCAGACCATAAACAATTGTCTTCCATTTCTTCAGACAGATCAAGGGCTCACAGGAAACCTCATAATCATTCTTTGATACAGACTTCACGGCAAATTGCCTGTTATTTTTCCGTCTCGTGTTTCAGAACACAAACTGACTTAGATAAATATAGCAAAATGCAAGAAGCAGCTGCTCGGAATGTCACATCTCTCGCTGTCTATCTTTTGCGAAGGATGCCACCCAACCGTGAGTTTCCAATGCGTGGTCACGCGTATGCAGTGGACCTTTATTTACATATTAGTTGAGTCCTGGGGGATATGCTGTATAAGTGTTCATGGTATGGATTAGACACATGTTAAGGAGCATCCGCTGTGTGGGAGGGGGAACTTCAAATCTTGCTGACATTTGAAAAGATCTGTCGAGGAAATCTGTCTGCTTAACATTTTAGGACCTTAGAAGAGACCTTGTCATTAATTTATCACCACTTCTTCTTCGTGTCCCTTTAAATATGACAGAGCAATGTTTTCAGTGTGGGCAGCTTAAACATACAGCCTGTTTCATCAGAGCCCATGTGTTGTTCATGACTTCCAGATTTATCAAACAGATTCACCTTCCTGCCACCTGGACTCATGTATCTACTCACTTTCCGACTTTGTCAGCAGGAACAATGGTTTATACTTTTTCCTAGAAGCCTACAGTGCTACATCATGTGCAGCATAGTAAGACCATAGTTCCCAACAGTCATGTTCTGCCCAGGACACGAAAATCAGACCAATGTGCCGGTCTGATCGTCGTTCCTTTTTGTCCTGGGCATCAAGATTTTGGCAGGGAACAGACTGAGTGGATGACCGCATCCATCACTCACTCTGGCAATGTACATACCAAGGAGGAGATCACAGGTCCGGGAAAGACACAGCCCCCTGTGGAGCTCAATGGCATTCTCTAATAGTGGTAGATCCATTGCCGGCACAGCGACACCCCCCTGATCTGGTGGACTTGGGTACTGCATAGAGGGAGGCGATTTTGGGGAGTGGCCCATGTTCACACTGCTAAAGAAAATTCCTGCCTGCTACTGACCCTGCTCAGGGAGACCCTGGCTCACCCATCTCCTATGCAGCTTTGTTGCTTCCAGTTCCACAGTGGCTCCTTCAGCTCCTGCATCTGGCCAAAAACTCACAACATTAATGTATCAAAAACAGCACAAAATATATACTAATACAACTCTCCCAACTCCACCCTTCTTCCTTCATTGGTCACAGAGACTTCCAGTTAGCCTCTTGATCCTCAATTGATACAATGAGACCAGAAGGAAAGGAGGGCTGGAAATGATTCCTTAAAAAGAACCTCTCGATGCCAGTGAACCTAAGAGTAGACAAATCCCCACCATGGCATTCTCTAAAATGTCGCAAAGAATTTGAAGCATTATAATTTAAAGTGTCACAATGATGTTCCCCTATTCTGGTGCGTAGGGCACGTGTAGTGCACCCTTCATACTGCAAGTTACATGCGACACAAAATATAATGTACACTACAAACCAAGTCCCACAATTAATATACTGTTTAATTTCAAAAGTCTCACCCAAACTAAATGACTTGGTGGGGGCATTCAAATGGCAGTATCTACATGTTTTTGAATTACATGGGAAACTACCAGGGTAGGACAGCCAAGTAGGTTTGCATTTCTGCGATATGAAAAGGCTAGGGGACAGAAGGGAGCCCAATGTAGGGGCCCTCCGACTGGAAAACCGGCAACCTGCCCCCAATACTTTATGGAGACCTGTATCTGAATAGAGAATAAGCAAATTCCTTTTTACTATGTCCACCACCTGCTTTTACTTTGGGAAAAGTGGTAACAAAGGTGACTGGACCATTCTCCCTTCTCTTTTTTGTTTTTTACTCTCATGCTACCTATCTCCTGATGTCCCAAAGAAGGTATTATCATCTGGGGATATCCTACTCTACTTCTTCCCCACATGATCAAATCCCTTTTTAATCATTGTGCCTGAATACCTCTGTGTCAGCCTAGCAGTGATATTATCACATTCTTTATGAAAGGCTGTATCCGAGGAACAGTTTCTCCGGGCATGAGTGAATACCCCCATAAGGATGGCTCAGCTCGTGGCATGTAGTGCTGCGTATCCCGAGCATTGCTTCCTGTAGGTGCTGGTGTGTATGACCCCAGTCTCTGGATCCCCAGTCTGGGTGATATCCAGGAAGTCAATACACTGAGAACTAAAACAAACTGTAAAGTGTAAATTGCATTGATTGTCATTCAGACAGTCCACAAACTCCCTTAGAAATGTGCCATCCCCATCCCACACCATCAACAAGTCATCAATATAACAACCGTACCACTGGATGTTATGTGTAAATGGACTGTAAGGGGAAAGTAAACACATTTCTTCCCACCACCCCATGTAGAAATTAGCCATAGAGGGCGAGAATCTAGCCCCCATTGATGCTCCACAGCGCTGGACATAAAAGCAAATAATTATGTGACAGAAGAAACTCCACTCTCATAAGGATAAAACACTGCAACTCATGTGAGTAGGTGCTGTATCTATTCAAATGATATTCAATGGCCTTCGGACCAGCTCTTTGGGGAATAGAGGAGTACAGAGCCCACTTGGGTCCACCTGTCCATTTTTCAGTCTGACGCGATTGGACCACCCATTATTCTCTATGGGGAGGCAGATGTAAACGGACATGTGTCCGTTTACACCCACCTGCATCTAATCTGGGCCGCCAGAAACAGACAGATGCAGATTGGTTCCCCATCCGTCTAGCGCAGTGGTCCTCAAGTCCTGTCCTCAGGACCCACTAACAGGCCAGATTTTAAGTATTACCTTGGGGAGATGCAGACTAGAATACTGCAATCACTGAGCAGCAAATATATCACCTGTGATGTATTTCAGTTATCTTGCAAACCTGGCCTGTTAGTGGGTCCTGAGGACCGGTGTTGAGAACCACTGTTCTATCAGATCAGATGGAATCGGCGGGCATCCAGTCTGTTTCCATCTGAGCATCCCATAGAGAGCAGCAGGCTGTGTCTCTATTGGCTCTGCATAATGGAGCGGACATGGACCTGTCCGTCGCTTGACAGAGTCTGCCCCATGTGAAAGGGGCCTTAGAAATTTTATTGTAATGATTTATGATTGTTACATGAACCACTTAACGCAAATCGCCGTTTATAAACGGTGGTCGGGAGAAGTGGAAGCATCGGGGTATAGCCTGCAGCTACAAGCTATACCCAGTACCGTTTTTTAGAGCAGACGATCTGCTATCCTGTGATAACAGCTGAACCGGCTCTGGAGCCGCTCGGCCGTTATCCCAGGCAGCAAGAGGGGACATCTCTGTAAGCTTATAAAGTGATTGTAAATCCTTCCATATACTCAGTGAAGTGACTAGCCTGATACACAGAGATGAAACAAATCCTCCTACATTTGTTGCATCTGTATATCTGCAGCCATGCTGTACATGTACAGCCTTCTATAACACACAGAATGTACACATAATCTATCAGCTTCTCTCAGCAGCACAAAGCAGAGGGAGGAATCTGAATTTACACACTGCACAGGTAAGGGAGAAAAACTCTGATCCCTGATTGGATGAAAGGGACACACACCCCCTCCTCACACTACATAGAGAACAGTTGTGGCTACCAGTTACAGACTGTGTGCTGGAGCTTTCTTCCCTTGCCACCATTTTTTTTTCTTGGTGTCTGGCAGAAGTAGCAGATTATAGAAGAACTAGGCAGCAGACAAAACTCACACAAAACACAAACAGTGTTTTGGATCGAGACAAGCACACAGTATAGAAGAATGTGCTTTGTTCAGATTTCATGTCTAAGGTTTACAGCCAGTTTAAAGTGATACCAAACCCACCTATGTAACATTTTCCCTTCTCTTTCTATATGCGGATGATGGCACTGTAATTATTTTAACCACTTAAGCCCTGGAGCCCCTTTTTACATTAGTTGTTTACAAGTTAAAATCATTTTTTTTGCTAGAAAATTACTTAAAACCCCCAAACATTATATATATATTTTTTCAAAAACCCTAGAGAATAAAATGCCGATTGTTGCAATACTTTTTGCCACATGGTATTTGTGTACTGGTCTTTAAAGCACAATTTTTTTGGGAAAAAATTCACTTTTTTGAGTTAAAAAATAAGACAACAGTAAAGTTAGCCCAATTTTTTGTATATTGTGAAAGAGGATGTTACGCTGAGTAAAAAGATACCATACATGTTACGGTTGAAAATTGCGCACACTTGCGGAATGGCGACAAACTCCTAACTTTAACCACTTCAGCCCCGAAAGGATTTCCCCCTTTAGGACCAGAGCCCTTTTTGCGATTCGGCACTGCGTTGCTTTAACTTAAAATTGCGCGGTCATGCGACGTACCCAAACGAAATTTGCGTCCTTTTTTCCCACAAATAGAGCTTTCTTTTGGTGGTATTTGATCACTGCTGCGTCATTTCTGAATACCGCTATAAACAAAAGAAGAGCGACAATTTTGCAAAAAAACCCAAATTTCTTACTTTTTGCTTAAATACAAATCCAAAAAAAATATATAAAAAAACATTTTTTTTCATCGGTTTTGGCCGATTTATATTCTTCCTCATATTTGTGATAAAAAAAATCGGCGTTTATTGATTGGTTTGCGCAAAAGTGGCCGCGTTTACGGATGATGAGAATTAATTTCTGGGGTTTTTATTTTTTTTTTTACTAGTAATGGTGGCGATCTGCGATTTTTAGCGGTACTGCGATATTTCAGCGGACATGTCGGAACATTTTGACACTTTTTTGGGACCATTGGCATTTATACAGCGATCAGTGCTATAAAAATGCACTGATTACTGTGTAAATGCCATTGGCAGTGAATGGGTTAACCTGCAGGGGGCGCTCTAAGGGTTAACAGTGTTCCCTGGGCGTGTTCTAACTGTATTTGGGCTGCCCTAACAGGGGAAGGGAAGTGATCACAGTTTCCACGTAGAGGAAGGCTGTGATGACAGCCCTTCCCCCCTCACAGAACGGAGGTCCGTGTTTACTTACACGGACCTCCGTTCTTTCACTCCGGGGGGGGGGGGGGGGGCATCGCGGGGGGCCGGCGGAGATCGAATCCGCCGCACCCGCTCCCTGGCCCTCCCCGGACACAGTGAGCGTGCAGGCGCGCCTCCAGCGGCGCACGCTCACTGTGCGTGATCTCGCAGCCGCCGTCATATGACGGCGATTTGCGCAGAGGAGCCACACTGTCGCCGTCAATTGCCGACCAGTGGTCGGCAAGCGGTTAAAATTCTCCATAGGCAACATTTCAAAATGTTTTAACGGTTACCAGGTTAGAGGTACAGAGGATGTCTTTTGCTAGAATTATTGCTCACACTCTGGCGATCGCGGCAATACCTCACATGTGTGGTTTTAACACCGTTTTCATATGCGTGCGCGACTTACATATGCGTTTTCTTTGCTACGCGAACTCGCGGGGATGCTTTAAAAAAATCTATTTATTTATTTTATTTTATTTTTTTTTTTTATCACTGCTCCTGATCACTTTTATTGCTTTCACAAGGAATGTAAACATCCCTTGTGACAGTAATTTATTGTGACAGGTACTCTTTATGGAGGGTTCAAGGGTTTAAAAGACCCCCCATCCCTCCTTTACACTTTACAGTATTCCCAAAAACGGCGATTCTGAATACTGTCATTTTTTTTAAAACTGGTGCCTTTAGACGCCGAGTAAACCAAAAATGACGTTGTGACATCACTTCCGGAATTTGACGAAGGAGACCCGATCGGAGCCGATTCCGGCTTCCTTCAGGTCTCCGCACAGTGGCTGGACACGCCGGATCAGAGCTCCGGTCTCCCGGTGGGACGGGAGGCTGGAGAAGAGCGGCGGAAGGCCGATGTCTCCTCCCGCAGCCTGTTATAACGGCTGAGCGGATCCTTAGCCGGATCGGCCGTTATCGCCGGATAGCCAAACGCCCGCTCTAAAAACCAGTACCAGGGTATAGGCTTTAGCTGCAGGCTATACCCCGATACATCCACTTTAGGCCTCATACACGGGCGTATGCAAAAAAAATAACCAAACGTCGGGCCTGACGTCAGGGAAAAATCTGTGGTTTTTTTCGGCGTTAGTAAGCGCCGGCGTCAATAGGCTTTTTTTAAAAAAACATAACATTCCTCTGCTATTTTTAACCTAAAAACGTTGGCGTCAAAAATGCTGGTTAACGTTGGCACGGCCTTAGTGAGCGTTAGCGTGTTGCGGCATCGGCGTCAAAAACGCCAAAACATTACAGCCTTGGAACGCGCTGGCCGTGGGTTCTACTTTCAGCTCACTAATGCCAACGCCATCTACAGTTCAAAAATGCCGGCGTTTTTATGGGGCCATTGACTAACATGGAGAGCTGCAAAAACCGGCAAAAAAAGTGGCATCAAAAAACAATGACGACGATGATGAAAATGTATGATGTTTTTAAACGGCGATTCGCTTTAAGTGGTTAATAAAAAAAATCTAAGTACCTTTTTTCCTAATTGATATACAGCTGTCACATGACCCAGGGAAATATAAGTAGGAGGAGCTTCTAGTCCTCTGCTGCTGGTCACATGTTAAAAAAAAAAAAAACAGCCTTTGGAATACAGAGTAAAAATAAATAAATAATAACAAGCTGTTTTAAATTGGCATACAGATATATATTTGAAATGAAATCTTTATCATTTTGTGGAAATAACATGATGTGGGCAGATTTCTGCCAGTCACAGGCTGTGTTACTCTTTCCAGCCTGTGTCTTAGAATAAGATGGAGGAGAGGCCTCCATTAATCTACATGTAATATCCCACCCCCATTGTGTTTTTTAACAGAAGGAGGCAGAAGGTACCCCCATTGTGTTTAGCTGGTTAGTGGGCATGGAGGAGGAGGGAGTGGGTTGTCATTTACCACTGTGTATACGCCAACATGTGTGACTCTATAGTCACATTAGCTGCTCAGATGTGACAGGGAGAAAATGCTCAGCATAGACTCTCACTATAAATTGAGCATGTGCAGAGTTGCCACCACAGCTGCAACACCCCTAGCTGAATTGGGGACATGAACAGAAGGTGGAGATAGAGAGCAGCAGGATCAACCAGGTTTTTTACAGAATACAGAAAACCAATCTTATAGTGACTGAGTTAGTATGAACAGCATGTAATACATCATTTATTGATAATGTTTTATGATGTGGGTTAGAACTGCATGATTCCGAATAAAATGGAAATCACAATTTTTTTGCTTAGAATAAAGATCATGATTCTCTCACGATTTTCAGCATAACATTATCTTTCACATTATACAAAAATATTGGGCTACCCTTACTGTAAACTTTTTTTATTAAATCATTGAAGTGTATCTCCCCCCTCCCCCCCCAAAAAAAATGCGTTTGAAAGACAGCTGCACAAATACAGTGTGACATAAAATATTGCAACAACCGCCATTTTATTCTTTAGGGTCCCTGCTAAAAAAAAATATATGTAATGTTTGGGGGTTCTAAGTAATATTCTAGCAAAGAATACTGATTTTAACTTGTAAGCAGCAAATGCCATAAAAAGGCTTAGTCCTTAAATGGTTAAACTGACTTCATTTGCAGACCTAAGTTCATCCCTTTGATCTGTAAATGAACAGAAAGATACAATGTTTCTTTCTATCTCTCTTTCGGCGCTGAGCAATGTTGATAAGCATTGCCGGCTGCTTTAACGCTTAATCGTTTAGTGACACTTTAAATCTCCTGGATATTTCATTGGTGAGATTTCCTTGCAGTAGTTTGTGTCTCTGCCCCTCCCACAATGGTGAGATTTCCTACAATAGTTTGTGTCTCTGCCCTTCCCTCAATGTGGGGATATCCCCACAGTCGTTTGTGTCTTATCACTAGTGAAAGTAACCCAGCAAGGAGCCATACCATCTTGCTAGTAAACCCCAAATTGAGAATACCTGTATTTGGAGGACATGGCTTGTTAAATCATTCACTAGCTATCAATACGTAAATTTATAGCTAACTTATACAGGAATAGAGTTTGCTTTAATATAGCTAGACAGGCATAGCCACACATATGTAGCATCAGGAGAGCATCTTTGCATATAGTGGATATGGTATATTGGGCTGGGTTGACATAGCACTGGAAGTTAACATTCAATTCCTATTTTGTTATGGTGGTGTTCTGCTAGGATTGAACCCCTTCTTATGCGGAAGGCCACAAAGAAAGCAGGGTATGTAGTCTCAAGCTGTGTGCTGCTCAAATGTTTGGGCTGACCACTGAAGTGCCCGGCTCCCCTGCTGACCTTCAGCCCTGTGCACTCTTGTATCTTCTCAAGTGAGAAGTTGTGAAGCATTGTAGCACAGGATGCACTGTTTGCAGGTAATATAAAGCTGGTGAAGCTGGTTCATTTACACATGTATATACAGTAAATTAAATAATTTTCTTAAATTGTAACTTGTAAACATTCTAAACCTCATTCATAATTCTCTGATGTAATCCTGATAGCTCTGCATTGTCTTGAGTCCTTATTCATATCTTGCTTTAAGTTTGTGAGCATTTCAGAGTAACTGTAATAGTAGATGATTGGCCTGCAGGAGCCAGGTTATGTCTCATGTCATCCATTCTTATTACTAGCAGCTATTTTCTACACACACTCTTCTTTTTGTCTCACCCTGTGACCCAAGCCATTGCCGCCCTCCTCTCACATCAGCATTCCAGGTTCCAAGCCCCCAAGCTCTGAAATGACCACTTGATTAGTCTGGAATCTCTAGGATAGACTGAACTATGTTCATCACCACACGCCTCCAACTGCTTCTGTATTTCAGTCTAGATAGACATGACATATGGTGACAGCATGACTGGCCAGTCAACAAGACTACAGATATGTATGAAGTACATTTGTCTTTTGCCCCAAACTTTGTTGTGGCGCCCCACCGCTGTGGTCTTGCACAAATGCATTTTTACATATTACAGAGTGGCTACAAAGAAAAAAAAGGAGCTGCAATTGTAACAGAACTCAGTAAAATATTAGGTGCAATAGGTATCCATCTGGAGAAGCCAAGGGTGGCAAAAGAAAGCCCCACTATCTAGCTGCTTGATTACTGCTGATATATTAGAAGTGCTCTGGTGGAGATATGGATGCGTGTGGTGGTACTGCTGTCTGGTTATTCATTTTAACATTTAATCTTCATTAGTAACATGGGGCCATCCTCACTGGAGTGACATGGTAGTACATTCCTCTGTCAGTCACACCTTACTCTTCATCTATTTCAGTTTGTAAAATCAGTGTGCTTTTAGGTATTCACAAACAAATGGACCAAATGAAAGGATTGTAGATAACGTGTTATAGATTTCATGGAAACTGCCTGGAGCCCACATCATTAAATCATTCACTGCTGAAATCATGTCAACAAGGCTTTACAGAATAACCAGAAGGTTATATGTGGTGCACAGAATAGTATTGTAAATACATTAACATGTACCTGACATGAAATGGAGTCATTTTAAAATACCTCCATTGCCATTGACAATTTATTATAAAAGCTGCTAGTTTCCTGTTGATTAAATTGGTACCCTTGCCATACTTGTTAAGGTTAGAGATACCAGGAGGTAAAGACAAAATATTAAGAACCAGAAAACTTTAAAGTGGAGCTCCACCCAAAAGGAGAAGCTCCGCTCATCTGTCCCCTCCTTCCCCACGCAGCCGGCCTATTCACAAATCGCAGTACGCTTCGCACATGCTCAGTAGGAAACCGGCTGTGAAGCGGCAAGGCTTCACTGCCGGTTTCCCTTAGCCAAGATGGAGGCCCCAGCACCCGATAGCCGATTCAAGAACCGACTTGGGTGAGGACATCGCTGGATCCCTGAACAGGTAATTGCCTTAATAGTAGAAGTCTGCAGCTACACTTTTGTGATTTCCCCGATTCTGCCACTAAGGCCACTTTCACACTGGGGTCCTTAGCGCTAACAATAGCGCCTGAAAAACGCCCCCCAATCCACCCCAGTGCGAAAGCCCGATTGCTTTCGCACTGGGGCAGTGTGCTTGTGGGATGGCAAAAAAGGTCCTGCAAGCAGCATCTTCTGTGGGGGTTAAAAGTGCCCTGCTACCACCCGAATAGCAGCACCAAAGCGCCTCTATAACAGTGGTAAATCGCTGCTAAAACTAGTGGCGCTTTACCGCTACCGCCCTAGTGTGAAAGTGCCCTAAGAGGGCAAACACCTATATCATTATGGAAATTCTGGATGAACTGTCTTTGCCCTTTTCATTTTTTCTCACAGAGTCCCATTCACCGCCTCAGAGTATAGAAGAAAACTCCTGTACAGATAATATTACCCACTAAAAGTATGTACTTGTTGCAGTCGCAATATCCGAATAGAATTAATCCACAATCCCATGTGGTAGAGCGTTTCCTTATTTGCAGTAAGGTGGATAGGATTTTATCCTCAATATATCTTAGAATATCTGCTCAAGGCGAGAGAAGGGGGGCAAAACTTTTTGAGAAATGGCAGTCTGACATCCAAACCCTCACTGATGATAACTGGGAAGAAGGAATACAACAATATATACCTCTAATGATCTCTGCTCGAGACAGCTATATCCAGTTGAAATTTCTTGCATGTGGTGTGGTCCTGCCCTGCAATCCAACGGTTTTGGAGGGAGGTGGTTGATGTGATCAGCTCAGTAGGTGAGATACTGGCTGATATGGATCCAGCGTACCTACTTCTGGGCATAAGTGATAAGGTCACGACAAATACCCACAAAAACTCTTTATATTCTATACAACTTTCAATGCAAGGAAGTCTATTTTGCTTAAATGGAGGGACTCCGACCCCCCCACTTTGGCACAGTGGAGAGCTCTTGTGGACTCTGTCCTCCCCCTCTACAAACTCACCTATATGTGCCGTAAGTGTCCTAAAATATATGGGGAAAGTGTTCTTGAAACTAAAATATAGAATTGGTCAAAACCCTGTGCACAAACAGTTATCTATGCAAATCACATCCAAAATAACTATATATCTGACGTGTTTCGGTGAATATCTATAAATATCACTAAAATAATTCATTTAACCACTTCCCGACCAGTGCAGCTGCAGGCTATATCCCCCTATCATTTTTTAGAGCGGACGGTCGGCTATCCAGGGGTAACGACCGATCCGGCTCGGGAGCCGCTCGGTCGTTATCCCAGGGGGCGGGAGGGGACATCCCCCCTCCCGCCGCGTTCCGCCGGCTGGAGACCGGAGCGACGATCTGATGCCTCCGCCGGCTGGAAGGAGACCTGATAGAAGCCGTAATCGGCTCCGATCGGGTCTCCTTCGGCAAATTCCGGAAGCGACGTCACAACTTTTAGATCCCCCAGCCCTCCAAAAAGAGTACCTGTCACCATATATTACTATCTCAAGGAATGTTTACATTCCTTGTGATAGCAATAAAAGTGATCAGATTTTTTTTTTTTTTAAAGGAACAGTGTTAAAAATAAATAAATAATATTAAATAAAATAATTTAAAAAAATGTAAAGCGCCACCGTCCCCGCGAGCTCACGCAGCAAAGAAAACGCATACGTAAGTCGCGCCCGCATATGAAAACGATGTTCAAACCACATGTGAGGTATCGTCGCGATGGCCAGAGTGTGAGCAATAATTCTAGCAAAAGACCTCCTCTGCACCTCTAACCTGGTAACCGATAAAAAATTTTAAAGTGTCGCCTATGGAAATTTTTAAGTACCGGACTTTGTCGCCATTCCGCGAGTGCGCAAAATTTTCAACCGTGTCATGTATGGTATCTATTTACTCGGCGTAACATCCTCTTTCACAATATAGAAAAAAAATTGGGCTAACTTTACTGTTGTCTTATTTTTTAACTCAAAAAAGTAGAATTTTTCCAAAAAAATCGCGCTTGAAAGACCACCGCGCAAATGCCGTGTGACATAAAGTATTGAAACAATCGCCATTTTATTCTCTAGGGTGTTTGAAAAATATATATATATATATAATGTTTGGGGGTTCTAAGTAATTTTCTAGCAAAAAAAACAGTTTTTAGCTAGTAACCAACAAATGTAAAAAAGGGGCCCGGTTGGTAAGTGGTTAAGAACGCAATGCCATACCAGATGTTGACTCTGTGCACACTGTAAACTGTTTATTGTTTATCAACTGTAACACTAGTCTTAATGTACACTGTGCCTCTGTACTTTTTTTCTCTGTTCTTTCGCTTTGATATATTCTATCGAAATACCGTAACAATGCTGTGCATGCTACCTGAACAGATTGTAAGGCCTCATACACACATGCGTCTGCAAAAAAATAAGCAAAACGCCGGGCCTGAGGTCAGGGAAAAAAATCACAGTTTTTCTCTGCGTTTTGCATTGACATCAATGCACGTTTTTTCACGCTAGCTTTCAGCGGCGTTTTCTGCCTCTATTCAAAATCAATGGTTCCCTATGAGAGCCCATTGATTTGAATAGAAGCCGCACCAAAAGTCGAATCATGGTGCTAGGTGTCTTAACTTAAAAGGGACCCCCCGCAAAAAATTTGCGTGAGGCCCCCCCCCCCCCCAAGAGCATACCAGGCTCTTCGATCTGGCATGGATTTTAAGAGGAACTCCCACGTCGAAAAAACGACATAGGGTCCCCCCCAAAATCCATACCAGACCCTTATCCGAGCACGCAGCCTGGCAGGCCAGGAAAGGGGGTGGGGACGAGCGGTAGCCCCCCTTCCTGGACCGTACCAGGCCGCATGCCCTCAAGATGGGGAGTATGGGTGCTTTGGGGCAGGGGGGCTCTGCGCCCCCCACCCCAAAGCACCTTGTCCTCATGTTGATGGGGACAAGAGCCTCTTCCCAACAACCCTGGCCGTTGGTTGTCGGGGTCTGCGGGCGGGGGCTTATCGGAATCTGGAAGCCCCCTTTAATAAGGGGGCCCCCAGATGCCGGCACCCCCACCCTATGCAAATGAGTATTGGGTACATCGTACCCCTATCTGTTTACCGGGGGAAAAAAAAGTGTACAAAAAAAAACCACTACACAGCTTTTTAAAATATTTTATGAAATCAGCTCCGGCATCTTCTCCCCTCTCTTCTCCCTCGTCTTCTTTCTTCGGCTCTTTTGCGGGGTCTTCTGCCTTCTGCAAGCTCTTCTGCTGTTTTGCCGCTGTCTCCCCGGCTAGCTTCTCCCGCTTCTTCTTCTTCTGGAGATGTTGACTCGTCGCTCTCTTCCACTCGAATGCCGGGTCTGTGCTGCGCGGTTGCCTTATATTGGCATGGGGCGGGGCCACACAATGACATCATCATGAGCCCCACCCTCATGATGTCACATCCTGGGGCGGGGCTGTGATGTGATGGCCGGCCCCAGGATGTAACATCATGAGGGTGGGACTCATGATGACGTCATCGTGTGGCCCCGCCCCATTCCAATATAAGGCAACCGCGCAGCACGGACGCGGCATTCGAGTGGAAGAGAGCGACGAGTCAACATCTCCAGAAGAAGAAGAAGACCCCTCAGAAGACCCCGCAAAAGAGCCGAAGAAAGAAGACGAGGGAGAAGAGAGGGGAGAAGACGCCGGAGCTAATTTAATAAAATATTTTAAAAAGCTGTGTAGTGTTTTTTTTGTACGCTTTTTTCCCCCCAGGTAAATGGGTAGGGGTACGATGTACCCCATACTCATTTACATAGGGTGGGGGTGCCGGCATCTGGGGGCCCCCTTATTAAAGGAGTATTCCAGATTCCGATAAGCCCCCGCCTGCAGATCCCGACAACCGACGGCCAGGGTTGTCGGGAAGAGGCTCTTGTCCCCATCAACATGGGGACAAGGTGCTTTGGGGTGGGGGGCACAGTGCCCCCCCTGCCCCAAAGCACCCATACTCCCCATGTTGAGGGTATGCGGCCTGGTACGGTCCAGGAGGGGCGCTCGCTCGTCCCCACCCCCTTTCCTGGCCTGCCAGGCTGCGTGCTTGGATAAGGGTCTGGTATGGATTCTGGGGGGGACCCTATGCTGTTTTTTCGGCGTGGGGGTTCCTCTTAAAATCCATGCCAGATTGACGATTCTGGTATGCTCTTGGGGGGGGGGGGACCTCACGCAATTTTTTTGCGGGGGGGTCTCTTTTAAGACACCTAGCACACAAGTCGCGCCGCAAGTCGGATCACCGTGATCCGACTTTTGGTGCGGCTTCTATTGAAATCAATGGGCTTCCATAGGGAACCATTGATTTTGAATAGAATGCCTGACGAGGCTTAACGCTGTGTATACAACGTTAAGCAACGTTATTGAGCGTTTTGCCGTCTCGGCGTCAAAAACGCCATGACGCTGCAGCTTCAGGACACACTGCCCGTGGGTTCTAGCTACAGCTCACTAACGCCGACGCCCTCTACTGCTCAAAAACTTCAGCGTTTTTAGAGGGCCATTGAATAACATGGAGAGCTGCAAAAAACGCCCAAAAACGTGGCATTACAAAACGCCTGTGTGTATGAGGCCTAATAAGTTAATAAATACTTTTCTGTTGAAAAAAAAAGTATGCACTTGTATACAATTCTGTCACATTGTGAGTAAGCAAATATGGAAGCTAAAGTGGCCCATTTGAAGCCTCTGTAGATTTATCCTCTCCGTTCCTAAGAGACAGCTGTAATCATGGCAGTCTCCAGTAGTCCTGCGGAGTACAGCTGTCCCATAGAAATGAATGTGGCTGAGTGCAAATTTGCTGTATAAAGAGAAGGAGACATCCTGTGCTGTTTTTTTTTTTTTTTTGAAGTTTAGTACGTTCCAAATAAACTATTACTCTCACTAACAGATGCAGCGGCTGGGCGCACTGTATAAACTGTTTGCAGTATCAGCTCTTGGAAAAAAAATCTTCCGGAGCTGAAGTGTATATAAAACATAGTAATAAAAATATGGAGTGCAACGTCTGTAAAAATTATCATTTTGTTTTCAAAGATTACTTTTATGTAAACATTACAACAATTTAAAGCAGTGTAATCACGAAAAACTCCATTGGCTCCCTTTAAATGAAGATTGTCCTGAGCTGTTGAAGAATATCTAGAAGTCTATACAGTAAATAGGAACTTTACCCTGCCATGTGACTGTGAAATCTTGAAAAATAAACTGTCAGACATCTTCTCTGACCTGGAAACCCTTTGCTTTATCCTAAGTACCAAAATAAATCAATCCATGTTGATGGGTGTAAGATATCAGCTGCTAAATGAGTACAGGACCCAAGAAATATATTAATGATCTGAGAAGAAGGCATCAGTTGGATCTTAGATCATTATGCTGGAATGCCTCCTCCTCCTACGTTCTGTTATATCCCAGGGGAATAGCAGTTTGGCAAATAACTTATCACAATAAAAGTACACAAGTTTCACGTAATTCCTGCTCTGGAGAGATACAGTTACTCCTGCTCCTCCATAAGCCAGCGGGGGTCCAGGAGGAAATGAAGAGGTGGTTAGACACACGGCACAAAGTGTCATTGTTGAAGAGCTCTTGTGTCAAACTGGGGAAGCTATTAAGCATTGCCCCAGGGGAGGAACCTTTTATTTTTGGCACTTATGGTCCATAAATAGCATTTATTTTAAAATGTACAAGGTGTTAATGTTTATTACTATAAATGTTTACTGTCATAAATAATCAAATGAATATTGTAAGCTTTAAGATCAAGTGCTGTTTCTAAACACGTGGGAAGGCGGAGGCAAATGCATTCCTGCTTGAATTAAATTGCACTATTACCATCGAATTGCCTGTGGACTTAGAACGTCTGATAGATTTTGTCATGCCCACATTTGGTAAAACCATTAAGACTGTGGAAACAGAACAGCACAGGAACCTAATTGGTTCATTTTATAAGGCAAAATGCAATATACAGTATCTCACAAAAGTGAGTACGCCCCTCACATTTTTATAAATATTTTATTATATCTTTTCATGTGAAAACGCTGAAGAAATTAAACTTTGCTACGATGTAAAGTAGTGAGTGTACAGCTTGTATAACAGTGTAAATGTGCTGTCCCCTCAAAATAACTCAACACACAGCCATTAATGTCTAAACCGCTGGCAACAAAAGTGAGTACATCCCTAAGTGAAAATGTCCAAATTGGGCCCAATTAGCCATTTTCCCTCCTCAGTGTAAAGTGACTGGTTAGTGTTACAAGGTCTCAGGTGTGAATGGGGAGCAGGTGTGTTAAATTTGGTGTTATCGCTCTCACTCTCTCATACTGGTCACTGTACGTTCAACATGGCACCTCATGGCAAAGAACTCTCTGAGGATCTGAAAAAAAGAATTGTTTCTCTACATAAAGATGGCCTAGGCTATAATAAGATTGCCAAGACCCTGAAACTGAGCTGCAGCACGATGGCCAAGACCATACAGCGGTTTAACAGGACAGATTCCACTCAGAACAGCGCCTCGCCATGGTCGACCAAAGAAGTTGAGTGCACGTGCTCAGCGTCATATCTAGTGGTTCTTTTGTGGTAATATAAGTATGAGTGCTTCCAGCATTGCTACAGAGGTTGAAAGGGTGGGGGGGTCAGCCTGTCAGTGCTCAGACCATACGCCGCACACTGCATCAAATTGGTCTGCATGGCTGTCGTCCCAGAAGGAAGTCTCTTCTAAAGATGATGCACAAGAAAGCCCGCAAACAGTTTGCTGAAGACAAGTAGACTTTGGGCCCAATTTGGACATTTTCACTTAGGGGTGTACTCACTTTTGTTGCCAGTGGTTTAGACATTAATGGCTGTGTGTTGAGTTATTTTGAGGGGACAGCAAATTTACACTGTTATACAAGCTGTACACTCACTACTTTACATTCTAGCAAAGTGTCATTTCTTCAGTGTTGTCACATGAAAAGATGTAATAAAATATTTACAAAAATGTGAGGGGTGTACTCACTTTTGTGAGATACTGTATACATAGCATTCCAAAGCAGCCAATCAAATTGTACTTTTCATTGTTTTAGCTATGTTGAACGTATCAGCTTTAAAGCATAGTTCCACCCACGTAAAAGTCAGCAGCTACAAAAAGTGTAGCTGCTGACTTTTAATAATCGGACACTCACCTGTCCTTCGCTCCCGCGATGCGGTCACCCGAGGGCTCGATCCTCTCCCCCTCCCCTCAGCGGCGCTAGCATCATAAGCGTGGGCACCCGGCTTTGGCTTCAAAGCCATGCATGTACTGCGCATGCGCAAGTCGCGCTGCGCCTTGTGACTGGCCGGCATATCTTCTGGGACCTGTAACGTTTCCCAGAAGATTGCCGAGAGGGAGGGGGGAAGATGGACTTCCTTCCCTGAGCCGCGGTGCCAGGGGAGGAAGTGGACCTGGACCCGGTGAAAACAGGGTCCCAGGTCACCCCCCAAAAAAAGACATGCCAATTGTGGCATGTCGGGGGGTCACCTTCCATTAAAGAGGAAGTTCCACTTTAGGGTGGAACTCCGCTTTAAAGAATAATAGCTGGTTGGTTATAATATCAGAGGACAAATGTCCCAAATGAGGTAGGATATGTAATCTCACTATAAAAAGCTCCCTTGCCAGTGGAAGCAAAACCTTACATGCGAGTCTGTTCAGCTCAAGAGATGTCTAGCAGGTTTAGGGGTGTCAATGTTTAATAGCTGACATTGTGAAGCAGAATAATGAGGTGGTAAGATAAGTTGCCTTGGAAACAGACAGCGAGACTGAGAGTTTCTTCAATAATTTAGCAGAAAATCCATGATCTGCTCGTTCCTAGATCTGTAACTTTAAAGCGTATTCCATCTTTCTGCTCCTTTCTAGCATATTTGAAAGCGACACAGCAGTGAATGTCTTCTTTGCAAATGGTGTTAATGACCTGTCTAGTTGATGTTGTGTCTATATTGGAATTCTGCATCCACCATTATAAGTGTAAAACACTCTTGTTTGTTATTTTTATGTAGGAACTTAAGGATCACAGCAGGCAGCAGCGTATATGTGGACATTTGAAAATTATGAGCAGTGTATAAAATAAATAAATACCTAAAGATTCAAAATATGCACAGAACCATGTCAATATCTGAAAGTCTAGAAAACACAAATCTGTTGGTGGCCTTTTAATCTGACCTCTGAGGAAAAAGGTTTTTGACCATTTGCTGTTTTCTTAAGCCCCCGAGGTACTGTAAGCACTGAGACCTATCCGCCCCTTCTCCAGTCACAGAAAGCCTTGCATTTAGTAAAATAATGTATTTTTTCTGCTTGGAGGATGTGTACAACAAGAGACCTGCTATGATCAGTGTACTACAACCGGAGCTACAAGTTGGCACTTACAGTACTGCGGGAGCTGAGTGAATGTAAAAGTTTTACTGCATGGAGCGGTATCCACCTATGATTGGAGGTAATGTATTTTTATACAGCAAATAGCCCCAATACGTTTTTTTTTTGTCTGAAGTTCAGAAGTAATGTGAGCCATTGGCCAGGCTCTGGACATATAAATATTTTCATGTATTTAACAAGCAGTAAATGAGCTTTGAAACAGGACATCACTGATTTTTTGTTGCTGCAGTTACTGTAAAGCAATTCATCTTCAAAGTTCGAAGCATGGAGCTCATCAGCACACTATCCTCCTTCACATGAAACTTCCATGTGAAGGAGGATAGTGTGCTGATGAGTTCCATGCTACACCTGGGCTGTATGAGTCTCATTCTCACAGATACCTGCTATTCAAAGGCACTGTTTACATGCCCTTAAGGTGAGGGCACATCTGGTGGTGGGCACAGGGTGCTGTGTGGTCACACAAATAGATCCATCAGGAGTAGAGTTGAGCGAGCCCGAACTGTAAAGTTCGGGTCCGTACCGAACTTTTGGGTGTCCGGGACCTGGACCCGAACCCGGACTTTTCAAAAAAAGTCCGGGTTCGGGTCTGGGGTTCTGGTATTTTACTACACATGTTAAAAAGCTGCCAAGGGCAGCCAATCAACAAGTGTTTCACTGGTTTTCCCTAGAAGCCATCACAGCCATGCCTACTAATGGCATGGCTGTGATTGGCCAGTGCACCATGTGACCCAGCCTCTATATGGGGCTGGAGTCACCGTGCTGCATGTCATTTGCACTCAGGATAGTTTAGGGAGAGGATGCTGCTGGCTCTGTGAGGGACAGATTGCAGATATTATAGAACATCTCATCCTGCATTACTGAATGATCTGATTGCGGACTAGGGAGAGATACTAGTACTGGTGCTTTGAGGGACAGATTGCACACCTCATCCTGCTGCACAGAACAATCTGACTGGACTAGGTAAAGTCTGTTGCTTTAAAGGGAAAGATTATCATCAAGTTGTACAGGGAAAGGTTCCAGCTGTTGCTTTAAGGGAAAGATTATTCTTTTAAAATCGACATCAAGTTGTACAGGGAAAGGTTCCAGCTGTTGCTTTAAGGGAAAGATTACTGTTCTAAAATCATCATCAAGTTGTACAGGGAAAGGTTCCAGCTGTTGCTTTAAGGGAAAGATTGCTGTTCTAAAATCATCATCAAAGTGTGTGTGAAAACCCCTATATCAGCCGCAGAGAAGCCATATTAGTGTTTTAAAATCATCTTCAAATTGTGTGGAAAATCCTTATATCAGCCACAGAGAAGCCATATTAGTGTTCTAAAATCATCTTCAAATTGTGTGTTTTAGAACACTAATATGGCTTCTCTCCGGTTGAGATAGGCTTTTTCCATACAATTTGATGATGATTTTAAAACACTAATATGGCTTCTCTGCGGCTGATATAAGGATTTTCCACACAATTTGAAGATGATTTTAAAACACTAATATGGCTTCTCTGCGGCTGATATAAGGATTATCTTTGATGAACTTTGATGAATTTTATATATACAGGCGGTCCCCAGGTTACAAACAAGATAGGGACTGTAGGTTGGTTCATAAGTTGAATTTGTTTGTAAGTCGGAACAGGTACATTTTTTAAGTGTAGCTGCAGCCAAAACAAATATTTTTAAGCTTTTTGGATAGCATAGGGAAGGGGTAACACCCCTGTAATGTTTGTTTTGCTGTCCATGTTTCTGTTCAGAAGATTTCACCTCACTTCCTGTCCCAATGATAATTGGATTTTGAAAAATTTTGGTTGTTGTGGAAACAAAGGATTGGTGATAAAGCATCAGTGGAGACATCTTTTTCCCATAATAACTCTTACAGGAGTGAATTTCCCTTCCTAGGGGGAGATTTCCTCTCACTTCCTGTTGTATTCCGCAGTTTGTAAGTAGGAGTCGCTCATAAGTCGGATGTTCATAACTAGGGGACTGCCTATATATATATATACATGTGTGTGTGTGTTTATATATAGACTGTTTTTGGCATTGCCTCTTGGTACTGTCAATCACAGCCAACGAGGTGTGGGCAGGGTCAGAGCCACGCTCTGTGTGTGAATGGACACACAGAGCAGTGGCTTGGGAGCGAGCTAGCTCGGGTGCCCCCAGAGCAAGCTGCTTGCTCTGGGTTCACTAGGCAGGAGGGAGGGGCCCAGAGCGCCAGCAGGGGACCTGAAAAGGAGAGGTTTGGGACTGCCCTGTGCAAAACCATTGCACAGAGCAGGAAAGTATAACATGCTTGTTTTTTTTTTTATTTTTTTTTTTTTATAAACAGCAAACCTTTAATATCACTTTAAATACTCTAAAATACATAGCCTGACCACATGTTCACTATATGGAAAAAGTCAGCAAACATTGTATTAGGATAGTCTACTATAATATACATAATCATATTCTGATGATTTTGATTTTTATGATTGTGATCATGGATGGGCTATAGCCTATGACATGTGTAACTAAATCTGCCCTATGGCAGTATGAATGGTGCTTATCTGTAGTAGAGGATCTTGCTGAAGCTGTTGCAGTGTTTTAGACATGGTCAAAATAGAGAGTTACTTCATATTCAATACAGGATATACAGGACACCTTTGCTGAGGTGAACCCAGGCTACGCAGTTCCTTTAATGATATTCTGATGTCAGGTGGTGAACCCATTTTATCAACACAAATTTGTTTCTTAGCATTCTGAAAATCCAATTTCCCTCTTTACCTGTTTGACCTCTGGAGCCTTAAACTTCATCCTTAGTTAATATCACATAGGGCTAAATTTAGAGCTGCTTAGCACAAGATGATCCCAGTGATATAAAACATGGCTAGATGTACATCTGGTTTATGCCAGTAAGCATTTTCATCAGAAGTGACTCAGTCAGAAAATAGCGAGTTGTAGACAGATGAGTAGGCCTTAGTCAGGGCTCCCTCTACCTGTGTCTGGACAAAGACTTTGCTTCCAGCCACTTCAGTCTTCCCTTACGCTACCTAATGTAATTTGCATTAAGCTGTCCTTATACTATACAATCTGATTGTATAATCTCTCAACAATCCGATTTAGATTTACCAAAACTATTTAATATAAGGGGTGGGGGGGGGGGGGATTTGCTACTCAAATGTAGTGCTTTCCATTAACTTTAGTTCAGTCAGTAAAAGTACGTTTTCAGGGCATTTGCCAACTTTTATTTACAAGTCAAGACCCGAATCTCAGACAGGGTTACACTCACAGGGGTTTTCAGCATTACAATGACAACACAGAAATTTTCCATCATCCTGGCTTTTTTGAGTCCGTAGTCCCTAAGCCTCTCTAAGTCTCTGCACAGCCTGAGCACGTTATCAGCAGGTTTGTGACAAACTGCCCAACTTGGGCTGCATAGGCTCCTGCTTAATTACATACAGTCTCTTATGCAGGCCCTACATGGGTAGAATTCTGAACAAATTTTCTTTTGAAAATCAGAAATTTTGTGTGTTTTGTGATCCGATGATGCCAGCATTGATTTCGAAATTCGACCAGCCAGGCCTTCAATTTCACCTCATATTGCTACAGAAAATAATTTTCATGGCCGGGATCTTTCTTTTCTTTCTGAGAATTTTCTTTTCATGTAATATCACATATTGAAGATTCGTAACAGATTTCAATTGTGTCATCAGACATCCACATCCCAAACAACAATGTAAAAAATGAATAGGGGTACCTCCACTCCAAGTACAGGAGGCATAAACATAGAGGGATTTTCAGGAGATATTCATGACACAGTGAGCAGTGAAACTCATACAAAAAGGATTTGCATATAAAAATAGAAATTGTATTAATAATAAGTGAAAATTTCCATTTGCGATACATAATTACTGAACCAGAGAGGTACAATTGTGGAGTATGCTGACATTTCGCAGTATTCAGCTGCTTCTTCAAAGCAACTCCATGCCATCTGGTTCTAACAGAATAGGTCAATTATTACATTGCTCATAACATTTTTACCGTTTTATTACACATATCCTATCAAAAATACTGCTCACCTATAATAGCTCAACATACAAGATTACTTCACCCTCCATGTCCAGAGCATCAGAGAACCCCCGGGGGGTGGGGGGGTGGGACCCCAGTGTCAGACCTAATGGCCCCTTTCCAATGGACACTGGACCGAGATGTGCCCACCAAGACTGAGTAGTCCTATGGCAAAATGGGTGCTGTATTTCAGGGCTTGTTGTGTGCTGAGCTATTATAGGTGAGCAGTATTTTTGATGGGATATGTGTAATAAAATCTACAACGTTTTCTGTAAAATTTGTAAGAACTAATTAAATGGTAGGTGATAACTCTCCAGAGCTCTTTTGGCAAGTTTCCAACACTTTTCCTAAAGTACTCGCCGATCCCAATTACAGATACCTATTTTTACAATTTTGTTTGTTTGTTTTTTTTTTATTTCAATTTTTTTTTAACATTGTACCTTTTACCTTTTTTGGATCAACTTTATTGCTATTACAAGGGATGAACAACATCCCTTGTAATAGCATGGGCCCATGACAGGTCCACTTTATGGAGACATCTGGGGTCTATTAGACCCCAAATCTCTCCTCTGGCCTCCAATGTAGCCGATCAGATTCAGATCGATCTGATTTTGCTTTACTGGCCACTAACGGTCAGGTAACCAAAGGCCCAAAACAGGAAGTGACTAAATCCTCATCAATTCCTGTTTATGACATCACACAGTAGGAGGAACAACTTCCATTCCTCTCACTGTCTGCTATTGGTTGCATTCTTACCAGGCTTTCAGATCGCATTGGAGAGCCCGGTAGAGGCTGCGGTGGCAGGAGGGAGGGGGGGGGATCCCCTTTTCGCCACCTGTAAAAGTAATCCAGCAACTTGCTAGCTGCCTGGATTACTTTTATCTAGTGCAGAATCGTTGGGGCTAAAGAATGATATCTCAATCATTGCTGCATAAGCATACGGTGGATGGGAGGTGGTTAAATGCAGGACACCTTGTTGGGTCCAAAGAACTGTCTCTCTCTTACAATGTGAATGACACTGAAGAGAGGATAACAGAAGGTGAAGTGAAGACAATGCCTGATCGCCGATGCCTTAACTTTACCTTCTGTAAGACCCCATACACACTATCCAACTTTTGTTGTCAGATTTTCTCCAGATTTACCAAAATCATGTAGTGCAAAGGCCTGCCTGATTGCTTACAAATTGAAACTCCAAAGGTTTGACCTCATATTATATGGTTTTGGTAAATCTGAAGGAATAAAACTACAGAAAATTGTATAGTGTATATCCATCTTTATCCTCTGTTCAGTATCACTCACATTGTAAGAGAAAGACACAGTGACCAAAGCATCCTCCTATCACAGGAGAACTGACTAATGTATCACTCACTTTTTCTGCAGTTCGTGGTGCCTGTGCCTGCAGTGACACTACAAAAAATAAACTGCTGTATAAAATAGACTGTGAAATTGTAGGCAATATTTAACACCAAAGCAGTGTAATATGTAATTGCGTTTATTGAAAAAAGTTAAAAACTTTGTGGAAAATTCCACTTACAATAGAAAAACCCATCACCTTCCAATGATTGAATTATATCATACATACAACAATTAAAAACAATCCGGATTGTGGCCCTAGATAATCAAAAGAAAGGGAAATTTGTGAATATTATAATGCCACGCCTAGTGTGTGTTGTCTACCTAGATAGACTAACCTAAAATCTATCAAAAAGTGACAGCTTGTTCAGGCAGCTTGCAATCTATTGTATTCCAGCATCTAAGGAGTTACAGCTTCACATTGAGTGTGTGTGATAAGCAGATGGGGGAAGGAATCCCTTGGTGCAGTAGATGTGACAGTCTGGTGGATTTCTCCTACACTTGTTACTAGGGTTGTCCCGATAGGAATTTTTTAAGACCGAGTACAAGTACAGATACTTTTTTCAAGTACTCGGCGATACCGATTACTGATACTTTTTTTTAATGTCATGTGACAGTGGTACTAATATGCAGCACTGATGGGCAATGATAGGTGGTGCTGATGAGTAGTTTTTAATTTACATTTTTTTTTCACTATTATTTTTTTTTTTTACAATTAATTTTTTTATTATTTCTTTACAATATATAGTTTTTTTTTAGAATGCCTTCTTTTTTGGGGGGAGTGGACAATGCCATTTTTTTTTAATTTTTTTTTTTTTTAATTATTTTTACAATTTTACCGAAAGGGGGCGGATGAGTGCAGATCGGGATTGGAGGAGAACTCGGAGGTGGACACAGGGGGGGGGGGGGATAAAACAGCTGAATGCCGCGGAGGGGAGATCAGTGATTGTAATTTCCCCCACCGCTGCACCGATCATCCCTGAGTGTCCCTGTTCCTCCCCCGCTGCTACTAAGCCCCATCCTAGTGTCCAAGTATCGGATGAGGCATCGGGAGCATTTGCATGAGTACAAGTACTCGTGCAAATGCTCGGTATCGGTACCGATACTAGTATCGGTATCAGGACAACCCTACTAATTACAATGATGGAATGACTTCAATGTTGATTTAAATGTCACATATTTCGTTCTCACAAGTGGATAGATCCATAGCTACACACAGTGGCAATGTCAGTATACAAATGCATACTTCACTTTCCGAGTGTTACTTAGCTGTGATGTTCTGTCCTGCAGTGACACCTATCCTGACAAACGGCGATGAAGTCTCCTCTCCAGCTCCTCCCCTGCACGATCAGCTGACCTAGTCTCAGCCCCCACCAGCCCTGCAGTGAATAGAATGGGCGGCCAGCTGGCCGTGGAGAGGCTGGATGAGCAGCGCAGGCTCAAGAAGCAGCCCAGTCGCCGCAGCTGCCTTCTTGTACATTCAGGTGTCAGCTGGGTATGACCCGCACCCCCCTAGCAATGCCACTCTCCGCCCCCCAAGCTGACGTCACTTCCTGTATCGGTTTCAGGTATCGGAGGCAGTTGCATGAGTACCAGTACTCGTGCAAATACCTAGTATCGGCACAGATACCAGTATCGGTATCGGTGCAACCCTATTAATCATAGTTCTTGTGTCTTCACACCTACAACTTTTAGTTTATTGTACCCACCTTCATAAATTGTAAATTATACTCGATCCTTCACACCACAAGGCCTGCTTTAATATATGAGTGAGCATGCATAGGAGGGGCCTTTCCTTCCGCCAGAGCACCATAAAAGAATAATGACAGTAGCAGGAATGCTCTGAGTGGTTACAGCGATATCCAGGAGCTCTTATGTGTCAAGTCTCTCCAGCTTGGAAAGTATTCAGAGCCCCTTCTCACGAACAAAATTTACAAGGTATCATTCCTAATAAAGACCCACACTTCCAGCTCACACATCTGTCAGTGATGGAATCACCACTCACACCGACACATCTCCTTTATATCGCATAGAGAGAAAATATAACAGGTTAAAGACATTGAAATAAATGCATATGACATATGTTAGGATGAGTCTGTTGTAAGAGAGATGAAAACATTTCCCAAATTGTGGTTAAGGGCTTGCCAGCCTACTTTAATCAATCAAAACAATTTTCACTAACAAAACAGATAAAAATGCCAAGCCACTTGGCTCTTTCTTCAGCAGCTCCACTACTCTTGTCAGGATCATTCAAACTCAGCACTTTTCTGGCTTACTCAGCCTTTAGTTACAGTAGCCAGCTTCACAGGCCCACTCCCTGACCTCTCAATACTGGATCTCCTGGCACCCCAGGCTCTCTCACTCCACCAAGACTCAGACTCCCTTAGTCCTCTAGATTCATCTAGTCTCCTCAGCTGTCCTAGACCTCCAGACTTACTTAGCTGTCCTGTGGGTAAGGTACAGTCTTCTGATTAGAGCACTTCTCCTAATGGGAGTACACCTGTATCCTGGATGGAGCAAACACCTTACCTAAGTGCTGCAGTGTCTCTAAGCAATACATCGACTTCGATGTGCATCAAATATATCACGAATCTCTGTGACGTCGTGAATCCATTCCACAAACGAGGTAGGTCCTATGTCCACATGAGGGTAATCCTCTTCACGAGATTAGTCTTCTGACATGGAATGGGTGTCCTGTCGATTCATTCAGACCTCCAGATCCTGTCGACTCCTCTGATCTACTTAGATCTCCTGATTCCCTCAGACTCAGAACCACCTCACTCTCTCGGACCCCACGGTCCTCTAGGTCATAACTCTCCAGTCCCTCACCCGGACACTTCGACCGATGACATTGATTTCCGACTCATTCGGTCTTTTCACGACTCAAACTTACTAGGACTGTTCTCATCACCTCGACGACTTCTTTCTCGGTTCACCGAACCGTAAAAATAGACAAAACAATCACTTTTAACAAAACTAACTAATTTCATCCGACCGTTCGGGAATTGG
>BLSH010537216.1:594820-607413 GCA_018402905.1 Glandirana rugosa | reverse complement strand
GCCCCCCCCCCCCCCCCCCCCCTT
This sequence comes from Glandirana rugosa, assembly GCA_018402905.1. Classification (NCBI taxonomy): domain Eukaryota; kingdom Metazoa; phylum Chordata; class Amphibia; order Anura; family Ranidae; genus Glandirana; species Glandirana rugosa. The sequence goes on along the minus strand of BLSH010537216.1, from coordinate 607,389 downwards.
TAGCTCTGCCCTGACTCCAGCCCCTTTGCCTGTCAATTTATACAATGGAGGTGGCGGAATTAGAGATTTTTTGCAGAGCCTCTCTACCCATTTCTTTAGCTGTGGTCCACAGGCCCGCACCTGTGCCCCTGGATCCGCCTCATTTTAACACCATGGGGTGCTACCAGCTGTGGCTCTCCAGTGACATGAGTGATTGATGCTGAGCAGTGACAGATCAACAGCGGATGGGCGCCCCTGGTGGTAGTGGCGCCCTAGGCGGCCGCCTACTCCGCCTATTGGTAGAGCCGGCCCTGCATCTGTCCCCCGCCGGCTCTATGACTGATAACCGAGCGATCGAACACTGCCGGTCGCTTGGTTCTCAGAGCTCCCCAAGCAGAGAGCTGGTGATTGTCAGTCACCGATTCTTTGCTCTGACCACCCTCACTGGACCACTAGGCTGTGGTGGGGATGGGAGTGGTCAGCTCAGGCTCTCAGCCGAGAGGCTGCACTGAGTGATGGTCCAGGCATGTGGGTGGATCCCGACCATATGGTTGCGATCTCTCCCAAGCCTGGATCAGCTCTGAGACGTCCGCTAACAGCGGGCTTCATCCTGCTGTCTGCTGGAAACGGGTCACAGGAGTCCAGATCAAACTGCACTCCTGTGATCCACAAGAGAAGTACCGCCATACAAGCTTTGGCTGTACTTCTCCTTTAAGATAGCTTGTCCATTCACTCAAGATTTTGTGTATCATTCCCTATTGTAACCTTTTGTAAATAAAATGTCAAATTATATGATATATTGAGATTTCTCTGGTCTAATTTGGGGGTATTATAGTAAATTGTATCTCTAAAAGCCATTTAGATTTGTATGTGACAGGGTAAGGATGGGTAGATAACTTGGGAATGGACACAGAACTGAGTCTCTCAGATGTCGGCTAATTATGAAGATCAGACTCACTCTAGCTGTCATCACCTTACTTAGGATGACCGCTGATTACTATCGGTTTCAGAGGTGAATCACCTCAACATTCTTTCCATGCGGCTGTTATTCTGGCTCCACTGTGCCCCGGGGTTCAGTTTCCAGTCAGAGCAGAGAACAGCTTCTACTGAATCAATAGAACCTGTACATAATAGAGACCTGTACCAAGAGGATTAGACGACCATTGCTGAACCATCCTAGTAGCCAGGTTCAATACCTCAATATTCTGAGTTAATGTCCATGAATAAACATGCAGCCTATGAGGCAAGAACTTCTGACCTGTGTAATAGTCCCAAGTCAGTGATTCAGAGTATTGAAGCAAAAGGCAGCCATCTTATATATATGCCTAGTTATCCAAATGAGCCTCCCAGCAAATCCAACACCCAGAATATACTGTTTAGTTAACAGCATATGAGTGAGTTACACCTTTGCACCAGGCAGCTGTGTTACACTGCCAGTCAGTTAGAATAGTACCCAGTGTACTAAGGCAATGCAGTTCAGACACACATGCATGGCTGTGCTGTTTCAGAAAAAAATGCTTCATGTCTGTTTTTTAGTCTGTTCCTGTGTGTTCAAAATGAATAGGCTGCCCTAATAAAACACAGGTTAGTCTGTGACACAGCACGCATGAAGTATGAATCCAGGCTCATGCTGTCCATACAGTAAATGGATCAAAATTTTGTCTTATGCTGGCCATACAGGAAATAGATCGAAATTTGGCTGTTTCAGCAGGGAGGAGCTGAATTTCTATCCATGTGTGGCCTCTCCCGGTCAACAGCAGTTGATCTGAACGAAAAAAACAATGCATCTATGGCCACTGTAGTGCTATTTGTATGTGTGTTGCCATTCATTTTGAATATTTTCCCAATGTATCTATGCTACAGCCCACTAGTCAGGAAAGAACTGTGGCCCCAATGACTGAGCGTGGGCGCACGTAGCTTGTGCGCGCGTGCGTGCACGTGTGCGCCGTCATCGGCGCCAAACAGCCTATTTAAGCCAGCAGCACCCTGCAGCAAGTGCTGTCCTGTCTACAGCGTATCCGTGTTCCTGAGCGACCTGTTCATCTGACTTCCTGTTTCCTGTGACCCGGCTTGTTTATGTCTCACCACTGTTTGCCTGCACCGACCCCGGCTTGTGACCCCGACTACTCTGCCTGCTGCTCTGTACCTCGCTGCCTGCCTCCTGACAAACCAGCTTGTGACCCCGACTACTCTTTGCCTACTCCCTCGGTCCTGCACCGCTCGCCTCCCCACTACCCGGCCTGCCTCTGATCATCCCTCTGCCTACTACACGGGCTCTCGGCCCCTCTGCCGGTGACAACCAGTGGTCAACGGTAACCTTCAGCCCAACTGCAGCAAGACTCCTGCACCAGCACCAGCCACCTTGTCAAGCCCTCAAGCCACCCTGTACTCCTGGACTCCCTGTTCCCACTTCCATGGGTCTGCGAGTCAGGATAGTAAGAGAGGTTGTTCCCTGCACAACAGACTCCACCACCAGGTACGTGACACCACTACAGTGCGTGATGTGCTTTGTGAAGGGGGGCGGGGGTTGTAGTCATTTTGTTTTTTCCTTTTAAGGCCCAAACTGCAACACACTATGGTGTGAAGGGTTTTCAAATAAAGTGGTTGTTATTTCTCTTAAAACATCAGTAAGGTTTTGTTAAGGGATCAATTTAAAGTGGTTTAAACCCTATACATATATTCACTGGAGTAATTAGCCTCAGGTGATACACAGAGATGAAACAAATCATATATAAGCTGTACCTGTTTAATTTTTATTTCTCTCTCCTCTATAGCTGTTCAATTTTGGAATTTACACAGCTTCAAAGGACAGGGGGCAGGGATCTGATATCACACACTGCACAGCAGAGAGCTTAGTGTAATCTGAGACTCCCCTCTATATAGTGTCATAGGGAAACGTGCAGCTAAGACCCGGTTCACACTGGTGCGACATACGCTCTGACTTTGGAAGCACGTTGCATGGCATGTATAAATCAATGGTTCCCTATAAAACCATCTTAACTGGTCTGACACAAGTCGGTCCGACTTTTAAAAAGGTTCCTGCACTACTTTGGTCCCACTTGGGCACGATTTCAGTCCATTGATTTGAATGTAAGTAGCCTTCTAGACTGATCCGGCTAAAGGCATGCGACTTGTGCACTGAGGATCTTGAAGGGGAACCCCACGCCAAAATTAAAAAAAAGAAACACAATGTCCCCCCCCCCACCCCCACCCCAAAGCACCTTGTCCCCTTGTTGATGGGGATAAGGACCTCTTCCCGACAACCCTGGGCAGTGGCTATGGGCGCCTGTGGTCAGGGGGCTTATCGGAATTCGCCCCCCCCCCCCATGTGAATGAGTATGGGGAACCCCATTGTACCTCTACCCATTCACCAAAAAAGTGCCAAAAATAAATAAAAACAGCACACCAAAGTCCTTTATTAAAAAGTAAAAATATCCCCCATTGTAGCTCCAACGTGTCTCCTTTCTGGTAATGTCTTCTCCCTCCGGTTCTTCTCCCTTCACTGCTGATGTCTTCTTTTTCCGGTTTTTCTACCTCCGCTGCCAATGTCTTCTTCACCTGGTTCTTCTGCTGGTTCTTCTCCTGACGCTAGCTCCCGCAGTTGTGCCAGCTCCATTCTCTGCTGGCTCTTATATAGACATGGGACGTGGCCATCCGGTGACATCATCTGGAGACCGGGTGTCACTGCCCCAGGAGAAGAACCAGCAGAAGAACTGCAGGAAGAAGACATGAGCAGCAGAGGGAGAAGAACCGGAGGAAGAAGACATCAGCAGCGGAGGAAGAAGAACCAGAGGAAGAAGACAGCAGAGGAGGCAGAAGAACCGGAGGGAAAAGACATCACCGGAGAAAGAAGGCACGTTGGAGCTACGACTGGGGACATTCTTTATTGTTAACCGCTTCCCGACTGCATTGCGTACATTTACTACTGCAGAGTGGCTCTGTAGCGCGAATCGCTGTTTATAAACGGCAGCGCGCTCTCGTGTCCGCTGCACTCTGCAGGAGTGTGGCTGCGGCTCGGGCGGACTCGATCTCTGCTGGCGAGCTGCGATTGCCTGGCAGAGAAGAAACACAGGGAACCGCAGATGTAAACAGTGGTTCCCTGCTCTGTCAGGCAGCATATGAAAGATCTACTGATCCTTGTCAATGGGATCAGTTAGATCTCTTATGCCCCTGGCAGCCCAGCCCCCTCACAGTTAGAACACGCCTAGGGAACACACTTAACCCGTAGATCACCCCCTGCAGGTTAACCCCTTCACTGCCAATGACATTACACAGTAATCGGTGGAATATTTACATTTCTGATCGTGTAAATGTCATTGGTCCCAAAAAATGTCCGGCATGTCCGCCCCAATATCACAGTCCCAATAAAAATCGCAGATCGCCGCCATTAGTAGTATAAAAAAAAAAATTGTGAAAACGCCAGAAATGAATTCTCATGGTTTGTAAACGCAGCAACTTTTGCACAAATCAATAAACGCCGATTGCAATTTTTGTTTTTTTTACCAAAAATATGAGGAAGAATATAAATCGGCCAAAGCGGATGAATACATTTTTATTTATTTATTTATTTTTTTTGCGAAATTGTTGCAGTTTTTTTGTTTATAGAGGTGATCAGAAATGACGCAGAGGGGATCAAATACCACCAAAAGAAAGCTCTGTTTGGAAAAAAAGGACACAAATTTTGTTTGGGTACAACGTCGCATGACCGTGCAATTGTCAGTTAAAGCGACGCAGTGCCGAATCTCAAGAAGTGCTCTGGTTCTAACGTGGGAAATCCTTCCGGGGCTGAAGTGGTTAATAAAGGACATTGTCAAAAACCTGTGTACTGTTTTTACCCCATACTTTATACTCATTCACATGGGGGGGGGGTATCTGGGGGCGCCCCTTGTTAAAGTGGGCTTCCGGATTCCGATAATCCCCCTGCCTACAGGCCACCACTACCACCGACCAGGGGTGTCAGGAGGACAAGGCGCTTTGGGGTGGGGTGGGCGCAGAGCACCCACCCCCCCATGTTGAGGGCATGTGGTCTATTATGGTCTGGGGCGGGGGGGGCTCCCTCACCCCCCCCTTTCCTGACCTGCTGGGCTTCTTGCTTGGATAAGGGTCTGGTATGGATTACGGGAGGGGGGGGGCTCCACGCCGTTCTCTTTTTATTCTGGCGTGGGGGTTCCCCTTGAAATCCATACCAGATCAGTAGGGTCTGGTATGGTCTTGGGGTTCGTCCCATGTCGTTTCTTTTTTTAATTTTAGCGTGGGGTTCCCCCTCAAGATTAATATCAGACTCAAAGGACCTGGTATGGTTGAATTAAAGTTGGATCCTGTCCGTTGAAGTTGGACATGAAGTCGCAGGACAAAGTCGGATCGGAAGTCGTCCGAATTCCATATCGGAGCAGTGTAAACCCGGCCTAAGTCTGACAATCATCTGCTGTGTGCTGGAGGGAGACAGGGCCATCTTCCAGGATTGCTTGCTGTCAGCATAGACTGTTAGATGTGACTCCAGATAGCAGAAGAAAGAACATATAGAAATTGCACTCTGTGCTTTGGATTGAGTACACACTATAGACAAATGTGCTTTGTTCATTTTTCATTCCAGGGGTGTACAACCAGTTTAAATATAAATGTTGACTTAGCTGTAGTTCTTCTTTAAATGATAAGAAATAATAATGTGTATATATATATATATATACTGTATCTGCTACCAAAGTAAACCCTGTATGTTCAAAATAGGGTCAGTGGCGGGTGAAAATGTAAATTGACACATGATGCTGAAATACAGAAAAAAGTTTGTTGTAGTATTTAACGCTCATTTTATCACCTGCTCTGGCAAGGTGGGACATTGAATGTTACTGGGTGCTATAAAAAACCTTCCCACATTTCTTTTCTTTCATACTTATTCCCTGAATATCATACCTAACATCCACTGCAAAAGCTGTTTTTTTCCAGGCAGTTTTCCAGATCTCAATACCAAATTGATAAAACTAGCTGCTCTTAGTGCTTCCCTTAAAGAGCCACTGTCACTTTGTCCATTAAACTGATTTCCGCCTGACCCACTGATACCTACCTTTGCAGTGATCCCCACTGCTTCTTTCTGTACTACAGTCAGTGTTGCCAACCTACCAGATTGAAATTTACTGGCACGACACCCAAAATTTACTGGCATAGTCACGTTTTTACTGACATTTTACAAAAATTACAGTTTTCAGTGCAAATTTCAGTATTTAGGCTACAAGCAAGTACACTGTGCAAATAGCAATGTGATTTAAGGTAGATGGCAAGGTAAAAAAAAACATATTTCTGTTATTTTCAATATAATAAGGGCAGATTATTTAGTTTATCGTTTTGTCAACTATGTCATGTTGCACTAGCTGGCAGCAGGAGGAGTGGTCGTCCAACTCGTCTCAGGGTCAGGATCAGATCTTCTCACTCGTTGCTCAGGGATTTCCGTAATTGCACATGCACAGCTCTGACCAGAGCCGATGGCCGCCATTTTTACTGGCACTTTTCAGCTACTATGGACTTTTACGGACACCCCAAAAACTGCCCTGTTTTTACGGGCTGTCCTTAAATTTACGGTCGGTTGGCAACACTGACTACAGCCAGCACCAGTTTACCAAGTGTAAACTGGATCTGGAGCCTAGAGGGAAAGTTGACATCACCCCCTCCATCATATTACAGTCCTCAGGCTTAACAATTGGGTGGACCCAAGCACTACATAATTGAAGGAGATCACATACTTATATTCACTTTTTTTTTTTGCAATAATTTTGTATTCGGTTTTACAAAATATAGAAATAAAAGCTTTACACTTGTTGTGCAGGCTATTATTAACAGTACATTACATCCAGAAAAGCAAAAGATTGAGCAAGGTACAGTCTCTATTTAGATCTCTAAATGTGCTGAAAATACACTAGAAGAAAACCACCCGAAGAGGGCAAGTCTCGGGGTGAGGGTGGATTGTGCACATGAAATAACATGAAATCGTCTCTTTGGTAGGTCAGCCAAGAAACGGAGTAAACACAGAAAAGTAAGACCGAAAGAAATACAAGTGTTGGGGAGTAGAGTAGGAAAGGGGACAGGGAAAAGGGAAGAATGGAGAAGATACCCAGTAGACTAGTCTAGGTAAGATTCCCAGGCTCAGGTAGATTTTGAATAATCAATCTCAGCATAGGTCTGTCACTGAAGACCTAGATTGATAAAAGTGTACGGTCACAACTGGCATATAGTGTTAGATCCAAGGCTCCCATATTTTTAGAAATTTGGGCTTCTTATCGCCTAATGTGGCTGTCATTTTCTCATATGTCATGCATAGGTTACTCAGAGATTTAGGTTCCCCCTAAGGGGATACAGAGCTTATCCTGGAATTGGCGATAATCTGTTTTGCTGCAGCAAAAATAGAGGAGAGTAAACAGAATTCGGTCCTGGAACAATCATCTGGTATCTTGCCCAGCAGGGCTTCTACCGGATATTTCTGCAAGGGTGTTAGGAAAAAGGGAACAAATCTGCTGTTTTGGCATTTTCCGCGGTGGCGCGCGCTCCCGCGCGCGTTCACGCGCGCCCGCGCGCGCCCGCGTGCGCGCGCGCGCGCCCGTGCGCGCGCACGCGCCGGAAACGGCGCCAAACGAGCCTATTTAAACCTGGAGGCCCTGGAGACAAGTGCTGCTCGTTCTACAGCGTTCCCGACCTGTGAGCCCCAGCCTCTGATACCTGTTCCTGCGTTGTTCTGCCTCCTGTTTGACCCGGCTTGTCCCGACCTGTTGTCTGCCTCCTGCTCCGACCCCGGCTACCCTTGACCATCCGATTGTCTGCTCCTGTGTACCTTTGCTGCCCGCCCGTGTATCGAACCTTGCTTGGACTCTGACTACTCTTTTGCCTGATCCTTTGTACCTTCTTGCCTGCCCGTTGCCGACCCTGCCTGAACGACCACCCGTCTACCTGCACGCCTCCTGGAGCTTCGCTACATCATCGGTGATCCTCCAGCCCTCGTGCCATCCCGCACTCTTGGGCCTCTGTCCCCACTACCAGGGGTCCTTGAATCGGGTGCGCAAGAGCGGTTGTTCCCTGCACAAGACAGACTCCACCGTCAGGTACGTGACAAAGGGTCTGTCTAAGACAGTAAAAATAAGTTCATAGGTGTGAAATCAGAAAAAAATGGCTTTTTAGAAAATCCCACCAAATATCTCTAAATGTACAAGCCACAGAACAGCCCCTAAAGCAAGCAAAGGGGTATCCTGGGAGAGATAGCAGGGTATTAAGTACCAATGCATTAAGGAAGGCATTAGATGGTGCAAATTTCTTTCCTGCAGCCACAGGTTGCAGAAAAGAAATTCCTATGATTCTCCCATCAACACAAACAGTGCTGACTGGAGAATCCCTCCCCCCAAAACATTGTGGTTGATTTACTAAAGGCAAATCCACTTTGCTCCACAAGTGCACTGCTAGTGCTCCACAAGTGCGTTTGGAAGTGCAGTTGCTGTAGATCTGAGGGGAAGGTCTGAAATGAGGGGAAGCTCTGCTGATTTTATCATCCAATCATGTACAAGCAAAAATTCTGTTTTTAATTTCCTTGCATGTCCGCCTCGGATCTACAGCGACTGCGCTTCCAAGTGCACTTGTGGAGCACTGGCAGTGCACTTGTGGAGAAAAGTGGATTTGCCTTTAGTAAATAAACCCCATTGTATTCTCCCGGTAGGAAAGGGGGGGGGGGGGGGGAAGCCGCCCCTGCCGGCAGAAGACAGTGATTATTGCTAGAGGCTTTATCAGCCTCTGGCAATAATCACAAGTAAAATCTGGCTGGCAGGTTGTACCCAAGTTGATTGATCAATCATTTTGGTACATTCAGCCTGCCCATACACAGTTTTAATCTCAGCCAGTTCCTGCTGAGATTTTAACCGACTATGGCTGACCTAACACTTTATACATTTTTTAACGAAAAAAGTTGGGAGGCTGTGCACATTTTTTTGAGGCATGTTGCTGCCATCAATTTCAAAATTACCTTATTTTTTTCTTAAAATTGTACATTTTCTCAGTTTAAATGTTTGATATGTTTTCTCGTTTCTATTGTCACTAAATTATAGGTTTATGATCTTTGCAAATAGCTGCATTCTGTTTTTATTTAGATTTTTAGCCGACCATAGACGTCCAAATCTGGACCGGTTCAGCAGGAATCGACCTGTGATTGCAGCATGAAAATCCCTCTGTCTATGTGTCTATGCCTGCCCTTACACAACATGCACAATTTTTAGGAATTGGGGTTGTAGATAAAAGTGCTTTTATACAGTATAACTGCAGACAATTCATTTTTGTTTTAAATACGATTAGGAAGGTGTAGTACCTCTCGGTTTGTTATTGTTGCTCGTAGTCCTTTTAAAAATTCCCCCTATTTCAAAAGTGCCATGTGGTCATCAGGATAATAAACAACGGCTAATCTCCCAAGGGCAGCAAAAACAATAGCAAGACAAGACAAAAGCATTATTCTACATTATGCCTCTGTCAAGTTTTTATTGTTGTCTGAAGATTTCTTGACTTCCTTTACTGGAGACGGGGGATTGCCAGGACAGGAGGCAAAATTAAATCTTTCAAATGAAGACTACAATAAATATCTGTTTAGGGATTCTAAAAGGGACAAGTATTGGGACTTTAAATGAGGTCTCCAACCAGATGGTCGAGGGTGCTCTATCCCTATTTATACAAATGGAACAGAAGGGGTTGGGACTTTAAATGAGGGATGCAGTGGGTCAGCAGTAAGACAAAGAATGTTTAATAAAAATTATAGTTTTATTATTGCATTCATCCATAAATAATTATTAAATTCATGTATATATACAAGCAAGTGCTGTAGCAGGCTCCTTTGGATCACCTGGTGTGGAACACACTGCCAGCCACAATCCAGACCCCTGGAGTCCCTCCAGCACTGTGTCACTATTTTGTACCGCCTCAGCTCCCGTGCTAGACAATTTTCTCAGCCTGCTACAGCACTTGCTTCCACTTTCCATTATCCACAGTACACTGTAAGTATGGGTGGATGTTGCAACATTTTCCCCTTTTATACTTTTTAATAATTTTTACTCATGGCTCAATTGTATACCTCTTAGATACGTTCCACGCTACTGCTCCTGGTGAGTGGCAACTCGGCCACGAAACTCGTCCAGCCTAAGACATCACCATTATGCATCAATCTCAACACAACATTGTATCTACTACCAAGTTCATGTAGTTACACCAATCAATAATTTCTCAGTGTGAGTCATTTTAACCCCTTCCTTACTGGGCACTTAAACCCCCCTCCTGCCCAGACCAATTTTTGGCTTTCAGCGCTGTCACATTTTGAATGACAATTGCGCGGCCGTGCGACGTTGTACCCAAATAAAATTTGCGTCCTTTTTTTCCCACAAATAGAGCTTTCTTTTGGTGGTATTTGATCCCCTCTGCGTCATTTCTGATCGCCGCTATAAACAAAAAATGAGCGACAATTTTGCAAAAAAGAACAATATTTTTTACTTTTTGCTAAAGTACAAATCCATTAAAAAAATTATTCATCGGTTTTGGCCGATATATATTCTTCTACATATTTTTGTTTAAAAAAAAAATCGCAATCGGCGTATATTGATTGGTTTGCGCAAAAGTTATCGCGTCTACAAACTGGGAATTGATTTATGGCGTTTTTATTATTTTTTTTTTTTACTGGTAATGGTGGCGATCTGAGATTTTTATCAGGACTGCGATATTGGGGCGGAAATGTCGGACATTTTTTACACATTTTTGGGACCAATGACATTTATACAGCGATCAGAAATTTAAATGTCCACTGATTACTGTATAAATGTCATTGGCAGTGAAGGGGTTAACCAGCAGGGGGCAGTGAAGGGGTTAAATATGTTCCCTGGGTGTGTTCTAACTGTGGGGGGGCAGGGCTGGCCGGGACATAACAGATCTAACTGATCCCAGTGACAGGGATCAGTAGATCTGCTTGTCCCCTGTCACAGAACGGGGAACCGCCGTGTTTACAATGGCGGTTCCCCGTTCTGAGGCTCCTAAAAGTGATCGGCGGGTCTCGGGCGGACATTGAGTCCGCCCGACCTACGGGCACGCTCGCGTAGCGTGCGGCGCGCGCGCCGCCGCTGCCGCCAGGGGGTGCGTCTGGAGCGTGCGCAGTGGAGGACGTCCATGGACGTCCTCCGGGCATTTCAGGTCCGCGCTGGAGCCGTACTTCGGCAATAGCGCGGACCTGGAGTGGTTAATGGACACACTGTTAGATATATTATATCAATAATGCCTACACAGGTGCATGTCAATTTTACTGTGGAATATTGTGCCTATTTGTATGCATGTGCATATATGTAACTGTTTTGAAGATGCTGCTGATGTGTATATACATGAATTTAATCATTATTTATGGATGAATGCAATAATAAAACTATCATTTTTATTAAACATTCTTTGCCATACTGCTGACCCACTGCATCCCTCAAGTCCCAAACCCTTCTGTTCCATTTGTATAAACAGGGATGGAGGTACCCTCTACCATCTGGTCGGAGACCTCAGTTAAAGTCCCACTCCTTGTCTCTTTTATAAGAATAGGGATGGAGGCATGCAGTTTGAGTCAGCAATGTTGGACACATATATATGTGTCCAAACCCATCTCCCTATAACATTGGGGGTAGCAGTATAAAACTGAATCATATTTCTGATAAACACATATATATAGTTTATGCATGAAAGTGCACATATATACTCTCTATAATGTTGGGGATAGCAGTATAAAATTGAATTATAATTCTGATAAACATATACAGTACAGACCAAAAGTTTGGACACACCTTCTCATTCAAAGAGTTTTCTTAATTTTCATGACTATGAAAATTGTAGATTCACACTGAAGGCATTAAAACTATGAATTAACACATGTGGAATTATCTACATAACAAAAAAAGTGTGAAACAACTGAAAATACTGAATGTCATATTCTAGGTTCTTCAAAGTAGCCACCTTTTGCTTTGATTACTGCTTTGCAAACTCTTGGCATTCTCTTGATGAGCTTCAAGAGGTAGTCACCTGAAATGGTCTTCCAACAATCTTGAAGGAGTTCCCAGAGATGCTTAGCACATGTTGGCCCTTTTGCCTTCACTCTGTGGTCCAGCTCACCCCAAATCATCTCGATTGGGTTCAGGTCCGGTGACTGTGGAGGCCACGTCATCTGGCGCAGCACCCCATCACTCTCCTTCTTGGTCAAATAGCCCTTACACAGCCTGGAGGTGTGTTTTTGGGTTAGCTCTACTAAACCCCACTCGACCTGGTGTCTCACTTCCGTTTTCCCGGTTGTACACGATTCGTAGAGACCCTTGAGGAAGTTCTAACAACCTTCTGGTAAAGTCCACTGATGGAGAACTTCGAGTAGTTCTCTTACGGTTCTCAAACGTTTCGTCATTAGTTTCGTTTTCCACCGATGAAACTTCTTGGATCTTATACTGTAAGTCATAAAAGTCAACAAAGTGTGAAAAAAACAATACATCTATTAAGGTGTACACAATTAAGTATCAAAATTACGGAAGTCACACTTAGATGTTAAAAGTATCAGTACTTTTAATTCTTTT
>BLSH010537216.1:560888-579069 GCA_018402905.1 Glandirana rugosa | reverse complement strand
TTTGCGGTACTGCAATATTTCAGCGGACATGTCGGAACATTTTGACACTTTTTTGGGACCATTGGCATTTATACAGCGATCAGAGCTATAAAAATGCACTGATTACTGTGTAAATGCCATTGGCAGTGAAGGGGTTAACCTGCAGGGGGCGCGCTAAGGGTTAACTATGTTCCCTGGGCGTGTTCTAACTGTATGGGGGATGCCCTAACAGGAGAAGGGAAGTGGTCACAGCCTTCACGTAAAGGAAGGCTGTGATCACTTCCCTTCCCCCTCACACAGAGCGGAGGTCCGTGTTTACATACACGGACCTCCGCTCATTCGCTCCGGGGGGGCCATCGCGGGTGGCCGGCGGCAATCGAAGCCGCCGCACCCGCTCCCTGGCCCTCCCCGAACACAGTGAGCGCGCGGGCGCGCCTCCGGCGGCGCGCGCGTGCTCACAGTGCGCGTTATCGCAGCCTCCGTCGTATGACGGCGATTTGCGATAACGAACCACCTTGTCGCCGTCAACCTGCGGTTGGCGGTCGGCAAGTGGTTAAAAAGGTGAGATTTATTTACAGTGCACAGTAATAAACAAACACAGCAAACAGTGAACATAAACAACCCCAGCAAACAAAACCCAAAACCTGACAAAAACACTAACACTGCAGACTAAAGCTAATACTGGACAAGGGTACAGGGTATACGGGGAATCAAGGAGGATACAAGGCAAGAGACCAGAAGCAAGGTGGAGAGAAACAGGCAAAGCAGGATCTCTAGCAGCAGGAAGGCGATTTGAATCGTGACGCACTGGGGAAAGGGAGGAACAGACTTAAATAGCCATTAATGGCTGAACCCAGGTGTGGCTGATTATTACAGCTTGCTGGCTCTGGGGAGACACCTGCTGGTGGCCATTGGAGCTGCAGCAAACAGCCCAGAGCAGCACAGCGCCACCAGTAGGTAAGCTCAATCCTGACACTCCCAGATAAGTTGACCACTGACAACCATATTCTATTTAGCTTGCTGTAGGGCTGACCATACATGGCTCAGTTTCTTTGGCTGAACAAAGAAAATTGAGCAGATTTCCACATCCACACATTCAGAGATCAACTTCTCATGAATGGAGACAACTATACAGTGGGGAAAATAATTATTTGATCACCTGCAGATTTTGTAAGTTTGCCCACTTACAAAGAAAGGAAGGGTCTATAATTCATAGGTGTATATTAAATGATAGAGACAAACCAAAATCCAGAAAAAACACATAATACAAATGTTCTGCAATTGAATTGTAGTCCAGTGTGTAAAATAAGTATTTGATCCTCAAGGAAAACATGGCTTTGATACTTAGTGAAGAAACCCTTGTTGGCAAGCACAACAGTAAGATGCTTCTTGTAGTTGGCTACCAGGTTTTCACACATCTCAGGAGGGATTTTGGTCTACTCTTTACAGATCTTATCTAAATCCTTAAGGTTCCTTGGCTGTTGCTTGGCAACTTGCAGTTTCAGCTCTCTCCATACATTTTCTATAGGATTAAGGTCTGGAGACTGGCTAGGCCACTCCTTAATGTGCTTCTTCTTGAGCCACTCCTTTGTTGCCTTGATGGTATGTTTTGTGTCATTGTCATGCCGGAGGACCCATCCACGACCCATCTTCAGTGTTCTGGCTCAGGTAAGATGGTTCTCATCCAAGATTTTACAATACATGGCCCCGTCCATTGGCCCCTCAAGGTGACAAAATCGGTTTGTACTTATTTGTGGGGAAGGGGGGAAGAATGAACAGGATAGACTCTTGCTCCTTGTTATTAGTGTGCAGTGCAGTAGAAGGCAAATTGGAACAGTGGAAACGTTTCCTCTACTTTTGTTGGATTATCCAAACCTGGTTTATTAGTATTATAAACTGGCAAAAATCTAATTTCTGAGATGTTTGTATTCTTAACGCCAATTGAACATTCAGTTTAACCACTTCAAGACCGAGCCTGTTTTTTGGGTTCGGTGTTTGCGAGTTAAAACCAGTTTTTTTTTGCTATAAAATTACTTAGAACCCCAAACATTTTATATTTTTTTATAACACCCTAGAGAATAAAATGGTGGTTGTTGCAAAATTTTATGTCACACCGTATTTGAGCAGCGGTCTTACAAGCGCGTTTTTTATTTATTTTTTTATTCCGTTTTTTTAGTTAAAAAAAATAAGACAATAGTAAAGTTAGGCCAATTTTTTTCCATATTGTGAAAGCTAATGTTACGACAAGTAAAATGATACCCAGCATGTCATGCTTTAAAATTGTGTCCGCTCGCGGAATGGTGACAAACTTGTGTGCTTTGAACACCGTTTTTATATGTGGGCGGGACTTACATATGGGTTCGCTTCTGCATGCGAGCTTGTGGGGAAGGGGTGCTTTACATTTTTTTTTAAATTATTTATTTTACTTTTTATTTTTACACTGTTCTTTTTTTAAAAAAAAAAAAAATTTTGATCACTTTTATTCCTATTACAAGAAATGTAAACATTCCGTGTAATAGAAAAAAGCATGACAGGACCTCTTAAATATGAGATCCGGGGTCAAAAAGACCTCAGATCTCATATTTGCAATAAAATGGAAAAAAAAATAATAATAATAATTTGAAAAAAATTGGGCCCTTTAAGAGCATTGGGCGGAAATGACTTGTGACGTCGCTTCTGCCCTGCCATGTTACGGAGCCGACCGATCATCTCCGCCGCTGCGGCGGGTCCGGAAAGCAGCGGGAGGGGGGCACCTCTCCCGCCACTGATACAAGTGATCTTGCGGCGAATGCGCAGCGGAAACCACTTTTATCATACACAGAATCGCCGGCTCTAAAAAACGATATCTGAATGGTGCCTGTAGCTGCAGGCACCATTCAGATATCCCCGTTCAAAGTCAGCGACGTCATATGACGTGACTTTGCGGGAAGTGGTTAAAGAGAAGCATGGCTTTCTGGGGGGAATATATATATATATATATATATATATATATATATATATATATATATGGATATAACCAGGATTGCTGCACTTAAAATTTATTGGACATCAAATATCCAAAACTTTACAAATATAGTCCGTTGGTACAGTTCATAGTATGCTGGGACAGTTTCGGGCTAGTCCGTTAGCACCCTTCTTCAAACCAGAATGCATACACATTTACAGACCCACTTATATAGTAGTACTCTAAAGATGTTAACAAGGTAATAACAGTTGGAACTAATGATCCAATTCATGAGTTTACCAAGTTGAATCTATTCAATCAATGGGATATTGAAGCAGTGTAGACACAAGAAGCAATCAAATCCCCTGGTACTTTTAAACATGTCATCAGAACAAATGTAGACATTTCTTATATGATCTGCATAAGACAAAACATCACCCATGTATAAATGAATTCCTTTTTACTTATATTGCATAGGCAAAAATATATAATATAGTATGAATACATAGGTACATGCATAAAACGCATGCATGTATATGTGTATATGAGAGAACACATCCATACCAAAAGGGTATATATATATATATATGAGATCATGCTGAATCTGTCCCCCGCTCGCTCTGCAGTGAGAACTTAGAGATCCAACACCAGTGATCTCTCAGTTCTCCCCCTCTGCTCTGAGGAGAGCCGTGACTGTCAGTCACCAACTCTCTTATCTGCCACTCTCCTGCTCACTGGAGGGCTGGGCTGTGGAGGGGGCGGACAGGCCTACTCAGGCTCTCAGCGGATGGCTGAGAGGCTGAGCCAGGTGCCGATCCAGGCTCCTGGGTGGATCTTTTTAGAGATTGGACTGGCTCTGTGATGTCAGCTGACAGCGGGCTTCAGCCTGCTGTTGGCTGAAAATGGGTCACAGGACTGCAGAACTGCACTCCTGTGATCCATAGGAGAAGTATAGCCAAAAAAGCTTTGGCTGTACTTCTTCTTTAAATTAGCTATTTGCATTTTAGTCACACTACGGAAATGGTGCAAGGTCTTATAGTTTTTTTCTTTAGAAAACAGCCACAGCATGAATGAAAAAAACTGTCAACTGCCAGCATGACGCAGAGAAAGAGCCTTCCTCTCATTGTGTTAATAAAGGTCTCTCCCCCTTGTTCTTACATGCAGTTAAAATGAAAGAAGGTTTCCTGGCTGCCACACCCCTCTCCTGGCCATGTTGTGGGCAAATAAAAACAGCCTCAGCTCAATCCATTCAGGGGTGGGGCAAAATGCTTAGGGGGCATGGCTTTGATGGATTGAGCTGAGGCTGCTTTTATTTCCCTACAGCATGGCCGGGTTAGGGGTGCAGAAGTCAGGAAACCTGTCAGGAGCTGGTGTGACCAGAAATGTGTGGACTGCCACAGAGAATACCAGGCACAAATATTGTGTAAAAGAATATCTTTTATTTAAACGATAAGTGAACAACATAAATGTAAATGCACCTCTAAAATACCAAACTGTGCAAAACAAACCAGATAACCAAACAAATAGTGACACACAATGAAGGGAATGCAAAGCGTAATCATAACAGAGCCATGGTTATACACTGGATATCAAGCAGAGGGAGCTGGGAGCAAGACAGGACAAGTAGAGGGAATCAGGAGATGGAGAGAGCAGGTGAGAAGGGATCAGGCTGCATTATCAGGGTCCAAGAATAGGAAACAGGTTGCAGGATACTGAAACGCCGGTCAGGGGCACATGGAGACAACACCAAGGTAGCGAGGAAGAGCATGCACAGGGTTTAAATACACTTCCTGCAACCGGCATCAGGTGATGACTGATTGCATTAGACAATGTCTGCTTCTGACTGTTGAGGGACACCTGCTGGTGGACACCGGAACTGCAGCCTATAGATTTGGGAGCCACAGTGCCACCAGCAGGTGAACCCTTTTATGACACCTCTTTTTGTGACTGCACGTCTTGGGTCTTGGTGTACCCATACCCAGCCTGCAACCATACAAACCAGCTGCATCCCTCTTATAGGACTCCATAAGCCTGAGCAGGAACCCCTAAGCACTAACCTTGGGCCCCTTGCTCTTACAGTCCCATAGCTCTGCAATCAGCAAAGCTCATGCTCAATGCTGATTGGTGAGCTCTATCCCTTGCTCAGCAGGAGCCATGTTGGACTTCTGGAGAGAGACTACTGCTTCCACATAGCATGCTGGCACTAGACAGGTTTTGGCTGCTTTCTCCTCGCTTTGAGCTTTGCAGAGCAATGCAGTGCAACGGGGATGGTGTAAATGGGCCCTAAGACTTTGCACACCGTTTGATGCACCTGGATTGTATTTAGCTGTTTTAAACTTAAAATTGAGTTGGTCTGAAATATAAGCTCTAAAATTGTGTGTTCGTAATGTGGGAACTTCCATATTCAACATTTGCTTTCAGTTAGAAAAAAAAAATGTACCTGAAAATGATTTAGAAGATACGTGATGATACATGGGAAAGGACTTATGCTAGCTAGAATAATCAGATTTTTTTTTCCAATGTACATTAGATAGGAAATAATATATGTTGAAAAGCCAATTTAAGAGAGATGGAGCTGTATTCACGTTTCCCAAACAAGACCTGTATCATCATTGCCCCATAGCCAGCAATCAGAGAGTCTTAAGCCTCATACAAACTATCCGATTTTCGGACGACAGAACGTCCCGTTTTCTTGTTGGATGCTTGTCTCATGTCGAAAGTGAAGAGCGTACTAACAATACAAAAATTTTCGTACAACAGAAGTGATGTAATGTTTTCAATATTTTTGCATTTGTTTTTGTTTCTGAGCATGCGTAGTCTCGGTCGTACGATTTTATTTATACGAAAACCATACTAACTGAACGAAAATTGGACGTTGCGTTGTCGTACGACAAACATTTACTAGTCTGCACATCCAGCTTTTGTCTGATGAAAACTCAAAAGTGGCTATCGAAAGGAGCGTACTTACGGTAAGAATTTTGGACGACAGGCTGACAAACGATAACTTCCGTACGAAATTTGCATCGTGTGTACGGGCCTTTGTTCTTCATCTGTCATTTTCCCTCTAGAGCTTTGAATCTGATTCGTGTCTGTCAGACGCAACGGGCGGTTACTTCTTTGCGCAGATTGATGAAGACTCATTGATGCTAATTTCAGCTAATGTCAATTCTAACCCAAATTTTTTTCATCTGTAGGTTTTCCTGGATGACAGGTGTTGAACCAAATTTTAGCTTTTGAGTATTGAGAGATAGATAGATACAGTTGTGCTCATAAGTTTACATACCCTGTCCGAATTTATGATTTCTTGGGCATTTTTCAGAGAACATGAATGAGAACACTAAAACATTTCTTTCACTCATGGTTAGTGTTTGGCTGAAGCCATTTATTATCAATCAACTGTGTTTACTCTTTTTAAATCATAATGACAACAGAAACTACCCAAATGACCCTGATCAAAATGTCACATACCCTGATGATCTGTTTGCTTGTAATTAGTGTGTGTGTATAAAAGGTCAGTGGGTTTCTGGACTCCTGGCAGACCCTTGCATCTTTTATCCAGTGCTGCACTGACCTTTCTGGATTCTGAGTCATGGAGATAGCAAAATAATTGTCAAAGGATCTGCGGGAAAAGGTAGTTGAACTGTATAAAGCAGGAAAGGGATATAAAAAGATATCCAAGGAATTGAGAATGCCAATCAGCAGTGTTCAAACTCTAATCAAGAAGTGGAAAATGAGGGGTTCTGTTGAAACCAAACCACGGTCAGGTAGACCAACTACAATTTCAGCCACAACTGCCAGGAAAATTGTTTGCGATGCAAAGAAAAACACAAAATTACTTCAGGACTCTCTGAAAACATGTGGTGTGGCTGTTTCAAGATGCACAATAAGGAGGCAATTGAAGAAAGATGGGCTGTGTGGTTGAGTCACCAGAAGAAAGCCATGACTACGCAAATGCCACAAAGTATCCCACTTACAATATGCCAAACAGCACAGAGACAAACCTTCTGGTACAAAGTAATTTGGAGTGATAAGACCAAAATAGAGCTTTTTGGCCACAGCCATAAACCCTACATTTGCAGAGGAGTCAACAAGGCCTGTGAAACACGGAGGTGGATTGCTGATGTTTTGGGGATGTGTGAGCTACAAAGGCACAGGAAATTTGGTCAAAATTGATGGCAAGATGAATGCAGTATGTTATCAAAAAATACTGGAGGAACATTTGCATTCATCAGCCAGGAAGCTGCACATTGGACGTACTTAGACATTCCAACATGAGAATGATCCAAAACACAAGGCCAAGTCGACCTGTCATTGGCTACAGCAGAATAAAGTTAAGGTTCTGCAGTGGCCATCTCAGTCTCCTAACCTCAATATCATTGAGCCACTCTGGGGAGATCGCAAAATGCAGTTCATCCAAGAATTTCCAGGAACTGGAGGCTTTTTGCCAAGAGGAATGGGCAGCTTTACCATTTGAGAAGATAAAGAGCCTCATCCACAAATACCACAAAAGACTTCAAGCTGTCATTGATGTTAAAGGGGGCAATACACTGTATTAAGAACTGGGGGTATGTAAACTTTTGATCAGGATCATTTGGGTAGTTTCTGTTGTCATTATGATTTAAAAAGAATAAACACGCTTGATTGATAATAAATGGCTTCAGCCAAACACCAACCATGAGTGAAAGAAAAGTGTTTGTGTTCTCATTCATATTTTCTGAAAAATGGCCAAGAAATCATAAACACTGCCAGGGTATGAAAACTTATGAGCACAACTGTAGATAGATAGTAAGAAATCCTTTTGTCTGTTCCTGATCAGTTTTTACAAGCCTCAGTTTCAGATCGATTTTGTGTTGCTGTTTCTTCTTATTGTTATTATGGGTACTTATTGCACAGGGAATGAGAGCTGTAGGCGTACCCAGCAGATGTGGAGATATTAGGTAGAAAGATCAGAGCTTCTTTGCTGGACCTTTAGAAAGTATAAGAATAGACTCCACATAAAGGAGGCATTACTTTTTATTAATCGGGAACATCTGAGGGTTGGGTTTACACCTTTCGTTAGATCGGGATGGCAGTGATCCAGCCAGGCAGCTGATGTGATGTCGGAGCACGCTATTATCTTAGCAGCTTATTATTTTTAGGCTATGCTGAAAAGGTAGCATCCATCCTGCTATTAATGCATCAATCTGCAGTGTTTCCATCAGCGCCAAGCTTGGCGTCTGTCTTCAAAGCATATTTGTGTCCCTAGCACTGCTGCTCCCGGCCTCATTGCAGGCAACCACATTTGCATGATCATCTGTTTCAGAGAAAGCGGGGCACTGCTGGAGCAGATTGTAAGTTCACCGCCCGGTCGCAGTTCTGCTGTCAATAAAGCATTTGTGGACAGTATAATGTAGAATATAGGTCAGGGCAAACATTTCTATAGAAAAATTTGAACTTTTTAATTTTTTTTAATAAGTTAGGCAAACTGTTTCAGATTATTTTTCGAGGTTGTAATTATTTGGATGCATTTGTCTATGCTATTTTGGATTAAAGCAGAAACCCTAACAATGAGGAAAAAAGAAAGAAATACTACTGGTTTAAATACTAAAGATGTGTCCTTTTAATAAAGTGGTTGTAAACCCTTGCATATACCCAATGAGGAAACTAGCCTCAGATGATACACAGAGATGAAACAAATCCTCCTACATAAGATGTTTATCAGCAGCCCTCCCTTCTCTAGAACCTTTTAAAATACTCAGATTAAAGGCTATTTCTCAGCTCCAGCAGGCGGGGTTGGGAGCTGACGTCACAAACTGCACAGAATACAGCATGGAGTTGAGTGTAATCTGGGACCTGAGAGGAGGGAAAGGACAGAGATCCCCTGTACACAGCCTCATAGGGAAACTTGCACAGCTGGGGGTTTGAATTACCTGCTATGTGCTAGGTGGGGAAGGGGAGAGGGATGGGACCGTCTCCTGAGATTCTGTGGTGTTGGGATAACCTGTCAGAAGTGACTAAAGCAGATAGCAGAGTAAAGATGGAATTGCACTTGTTGATTTGGAGTGAGACAAGTACATACTATAGAATGACATGCGTTGTTCATTTGTTAATTCAGAGGTTTACAACAACTTTAACTGTTTATTTACACCCTGCATACTAGTTCATCTGAGAATGGGAGTGCCAGGACTTGGTTCCATTAGCATTGACAGTGCTGTCATTGTATGGGTTCACTGGCATGGTTATTTTATGCTCCGCATATAACAGCACAGTTACAATTAACATGCTTGGGAAAATGTAAGCTTTCTATGTGGCCTATTTATATCAACATTGGAAGTTTCACCTGCTGCATATGTTCCTAAACTTAAAGTGGTTGTCACATCTATTATATTCTTTTATCCTCTCTGTTTTACAAACATGTTAAAGTGATTGTAAAGGTTTGTTTTTGTTTTTTGTAACCACTTCAATGCCAGGCACTTCCCCCACTCCCCTCCCAGACCAATTTTCAGCTTTCAGCGCTGTTGAACCTTGAATGACAATTGCGCGGTCATGCGACGCTGTACCAAAATGAAATTATTATCATTTTGTTCTCACAAATAGAGCTTTCGTTTGGTGGTATTTGATCATCTCTGGAGTTTTTATTTTTTGCGCAAAAAATATAAAAAATACCAAAAATTTTGAAAAAAGTTTTCCTTTGTTTCTGTCACAAAACTTTGTAAATAAGTACATTTCTCTTTCGTTCATTGACGGACGCAGCCTCTAAGGCCTCATACACACGGGCGTATCTAAAAAAATAAACAAAACGTCGGGTCCGACGTCAAGGAAAAAAAGTTGACGTTTTTCGGCGTTATGCATTGGCGTTTTTGAGCGTTAGTGAGCGTCGGCGTCAATAGGCGTTTTTTAAAAAAAATCATCCCTCTGCTATTTTTCAACCTAAAAACGTCGGCGTCAAAAAACGCCGGAAAACGCCGGTACAATATTAGGTGGCGTTTGTTGGCGTTTGTTGGCATATTGTGGCGTCGGCGTCAAAAAACGTCAAAACGTTACAGCCTCAGAACGCGATGGCCATGGGTTCTACTTTCTGCTCACTAACGCCGACGCCACCTACAGCTCAGAAACGCTGACGTTTTTATGGGGCCATTGACTAACATGGAGAGCTGCAAAAAACGCCAGAAAACGCCGGCGTCAAAAAACGTCCGTGTGTATGAGGCCTTATTCTTGACATGTGGGGTTTATGCACCTTTCACTAGGAGTGGACTAGGCAGAACGTAGTTCAGCTAAAAGTAGACACAGCCCCTCCCAGGGGGCAGTCCTCACTTGGCATAACCCCTCCTGTCCTGCTCAGCAACTCAGTTTTTTCTGCCTAGTGCAAGGAGTAGGACCTGGCTCCCTGCTGGGATCTGCGGTTCCCCGTTTTTTTCTTTTTTCCCAAGACTTCTAATGAAGAATGCAATCAAGTAGCCGGCTGGGTGACAGGCTAGATATCCTAGATCCAGGGAGTCTCCCCAGCGCGGCCGATGGATGTGAGCCGACCCTTGGCTGTACGCGGGGTCGACCGCGTCGGGCCTCGTTCCGTGCGGGGCGGCCGGCGGGTTAAACGTCCCGCCAGCACACCCAGGACCGGGGCTCGCATCACAGGTCTTGCGTGGCCGGCAGCTCCCGGGAGGTCAGTATGTCAGTACCGGGCTGGCATTTTCCTGTAGCCGGCCGCATGTAGATCGCGGCCGCCATTTTGCGGTAGCCGGCCGCTTGTTTTGACCTCTAGTGCACACGGCGGCCATCTTTGCGGGGTCCGCCGCGTCCTGGCTTCAGATTCGCTGGCTGGATGGGCGGTCTTGGATCTCTTGGCGCCGGGCTGGAAGAGCCATCCTACACATGGGGGACACGGAGCAGCAGCAGGGTGGTTACAGGCAGCTACAGCAGCGCTAGCAGCAGCACCCGGGGCCGGTGTGGTGAGTCCTCCTGGGAGCCTCTGGGCCCTTAGTGCGGCAGCTTGAGGGGTGGTGTGGGACGCACTGTCTGGTCTGGCCGGTGGGTGTCTTCCAGGGTGCGGTGCAATGGCGGCTGAAGCAGGTGCTTAACAGCCAGAAGTCTCCGTTGGGGTTCAGGGAGTGCTGGGACCTGTGGTTCTGCTGGACAAATTGACGGCGATCCTGGAAGAATTCTTCTCCTGGGTGGAGCCGTTCCGTGACTGTAGGGTGGTGAGGAAATGGCCACCCCGTCCTCTGGTGAGGACTCGGAGCCTGAGGGGGGCTCCGCTGTGTCGGGGACCCCTCTGGAGTTGTCGGAGGGTGAGCTCTGGGACCCCTCTGAGGATGAGCCCTCGGGGGTTACCGCGGCTCGTGAGCAGGCTCTGGTGGGCTCCTTGGTCTCAGCGGTCTGTGAGATGCGGAAGCTGGCCCCGGCTGCGACACAGGGGGCGCCGTACGCTTTTGGGTCTCATAGGCCGGCCCGGACACCTGAGGTATTCCCTTATTTGTCGTACTTTCATCAGTTTGATTACAAGGAGTGGCAATGACCTCAGGGTTCATTCGCCATGCCTAAATGTTTTTCTGTGCGTTATCCCTTTGAGTATACCCTGTTGCAGAAGTGGAAGTCTCCGACGGTGGACCCGCCTGTGGCCCGTCTGAACAAGGCGACCACTTTCCCGATGGAGGGCTCTCCATCCTTTAAGGACCCGGCCGATAGGAGGACTGAGGCGGTATCCAAGGCAATGTTCCTGGTTGCAGGGTCATCCATGAGGCCGGCGCTGGTGGCACAGGCACTAATGGAATGGGCTGCCATTGTGCACCAGGCTTTGGTGACTCTCCAGGCCCCTCCATAACCTGTGCAGATGACGGACCAGCTGATTCAGGGTCTTAAGTACCTCTCTGATGCGGCCCTCGACATGGCTCCTATGCTGTCGAATTTGTCCATTTTCACAGTCATCATTAGACGTCTGCTGTGGCTTAGATGTTGGTCAGGGAAACAGGCATCAAAGAAGGGCCTGACAGACCTGCCGTTTGAGGGTGGTCGTCTTTTTGGGGCTTCCCTGGATGAGATCATCAAGGATTACACTGAGGGGAAGAGTACGTTCCTCCCGGAGCCTAGAAGGGGCAAGGAGCCCCGGCGTAGGGCGGGCCATTCCTTCCCTACTCAAAAGAGGTTTTTTCGTGCGCCACATGCCTCAAACAAGGTCTCCCAGCCCGCTAAAGCCTCCGCGGGGGGCCAGAAGCGTCCCTGGCAGTGTAAGGCTGAGAAGGCGGAGAAGTCCTCCGCATGATGGGTCAGCCCCGTCCATTGTTCGGGTGGGGGGACGGCTCTTGCGGTTCACGGACCGGTCGACCTCTCGTATTTCGGATATCTGGGTGCACGAGGTGGTTTCGTCTAGGTACAAGATACAGTTCCGTACCCAGCCCCCGGACAGGTTCTTCGCCTCCAATCTGAGGCTTCCCCCGGGGTGACAGCAGGCCCTTTTTGGGGCCGTGCAAGCCCTGCTTTATCAGGGAGTGATTGTTCCGGTCCACTCTGCGGAACGTTTCCGCGGTTTTTATTCAAATCTTTTTGTGGTTCCGAAAAAAGATGGGGTCAGGCCTGTCTTGGACCTGAAGGCTCTCAACCTCTTTGTGAGGGCGTGGAAATTCAGAATGGAATCTGTGCACTCTGTGGTGGCGGCGCTTCATCAGGGAGACTTCTTGGCCTCCTTGGACATCAAGGACGCATATCTGCACGTGCCCATATGTGCGTGCCACCACCGATTTCTGCTCTTTGCGGTAGATCTCCACTACCAGTTTGTGGCCCTTCCGTTCGGTCTGGCCTCAGCCCCGCGGGTCTTCACCAAGCTCCTAGCCCCAATACTGGCTCTGCTGCGGCAGAGGGGCATAGCAGTGGTAGCATATCTCGACAACCTCCTCCTGTGGGCAGAGTCGGCCTCAACCTCGAAGAACAGTGTGGCCATTACCCTCGGTTCCCTGCGGGACTTCAGCTGGGTGATCAACCTTCCGAAGTCAGTACTGACTCCGTCGCGCCGGTTGGAATATCTGGGCTTGGTCCTGGACATGGAGTGGGCGAAGGTGTTTTTCCCTGCCGCCAAGGTGTTGACATTCCAAGTTGCAGTGCGGGCCCTGCTGTCCTAGCAGTGGTCCTCTCTCAGATTTTGCATGAGGGTGTTGGGGCTGATGGTCTCCACGTTTGAGGTGGTGCCCTATGCCCAGAGTTACACCCGGTCCCTGCAGTGGGCAATTCTGCTGTGGTGGGACAAGTCTCTCCGTTATCTCTGGATCGGGTGATCAGGTTTGATCACCGGACCCAAGGTTCCCTCGCCTGGTGGCTGTGGGCCCCGGCCTTGGGGCTGGGGAAGTTGTTTCTACCTGTGGAATGGACGGTGGTCACGACGGATGCCTGCCTATCCAGCTGGGGGGTGTCCTGGGGCTGTTGTCGACCCAAGGTCGCTGGTCCCCGGAGAAGTCCCGTCTCCCGATCAATGTGCTGGAACTTCGAGCGATCAGGCTTTGCCTCTCCCACTGGTCGGGGAGGTTGCACGGTCGTCCTGTTCGGGTCCAGTCAGACAACACTACGGCTGTGGCTTACGTGAATCATCAAGGCGGAACGAGGAGCGCGGCAGCGGCGTCAGAAGTAGCCCACATTCTGAGGTGGGCAGAGGTTCACGTGTCAGCCATCTCCGCCGCTCACATTCCGGGCGCCGAAAATTGGCAGGCGGACTACCTCAGTCGCCAGAGGCTGAATCAGGGAGAGTGGTCCCTGCACCCGGAGGTGTTCCGCCAGAATTGTCAAAAGTGGGGCACGCCAGACGTGGACCTTCTGGCGTCCCGGCTCAATCGGAAGGTGCAGGCCTTCTGGAGCAGAACAAGGGATCCGTTGGCAGACGCGGGGGATGCCTTCGTGGCTCCGTGGTCTTGGTACCGACTGCTCTATGCCTTCCCTCCACTTCCGCTGCTCCCGCGCCTACTGTGCAGGATAGAGGCAGAAGGGATCCCAACCATTCTGGTAGTGCCAGATTGGCCTCGGCGTCCTTGGTGCGCCGACGTGGTGCGGATGGTGGTCGATGTTCCCTGGCTGCTCCTGCTTCGCGAGGACCTACTTTCACAGGGACCCATCTTGCACCCTGCTTTACCCTTGCTGGCTTTAACGGCCTGGCTATTGAGTCCCAGGTGTTAAAAGATAGGGGACTCTCTGAGTCTGTAATTCCCACTATGCTCAAGGCACATATGACCACTTCGTGTAAGATCTATCGCCGCACCTGGAAGGCCTGGTGCGAGGCGGGGGGATGGAACCCCCATTCTTTCTCAGTGGCTCAGGTGCTGGCCTTCTTTCAGCAAGGCCTAGATCACAAGTTGGCATTGAGCACGCTTAAGGGACAGATTTCTGCCCTGGCGATTCTTTTTCAGCGTCCTTTGGCTACACATTCATTGATTCGTACTTTTGTCCAGGGGGTTCCTCAT
Organism: Glandirana rugosa; assembly: GCA_018402905.1. Classification (NCBI taxonomy): domain Eukaryota; kingdom Metazoa; phylum Chordata; class Amphibia; order Anura; family Ranidae; genus Glandirana; species Glandirana rugosa. The sequence continues at coordinate 564,729 of BLSH010537216.1, read as the reverse complement.
GCAGCCCCCGAGGTACGGGCGCCTTGGGACCTTAATCTGGTCCTTTCAGTGCTTCAGAAGCCGCCTTTCGAAAATATCAGGGAAATTTCCCAGAAAGTGGCCTTCCTGGTGGCAATTACATCTGCATCCCCGTACTTAGTCCTACATAGGGACAAGGCGGTTTTGCGCCCTTCTCCTTCCTTCTTACCGAAGGTGGTCTCTTCTTTTCACATCAATGAGGACATAGTCCTTCCTTCGCTGTGTCTGCGCCCGTCTCATTCTAAGGAAGTTGCTTTGCACTCCCTGGATGTGGTTAGGGCTCTGCGGGTGTATCTGGTGGCCACAGCCTCTTTTTGGACGTCGGATGCGCTTTTTGTCTCGGTCGATGGTCCGCGCAAGGGGATGGCGGCCTTGTCGGCCACTATTTCCCGTTGGATACGACAGACGGTGACCCGTGCGTATGCTGCTCGGGGCCAGGAGCCCCCCTTTCCGGTCACGGCTCACTCTACCAGGGCGATTAGTACTTTTTGGGCTTTCCAACATCAGACGTCAGTGTCTCAGGTGTGCAAGGTGGCCACTTGGACCTCGGTGCACACTTTTTCAAAATGTTACAGAGTTGATGTTGCAGCGTCCTCAGATGCTGCTTTTGGCCGCAACATTTTGCAGGCAGTGGTGTGAGGCGCGTCTGGCACCTCCCGGAGAACTCTATTGTTGGGTACTGTTGTTGTTGCCCACCCCTCGTTGTGACACTGCTTTGTGAAGAATGTCAAGAATAAGAGGCTGCGTCCGTCAATGAACGAAAGAGAAAATAGGATTTTTTGACTTACCTTAAAATCGTTTTCTCTGAGTTCATTGGCGAACGCAGCATCCATCCCTCTTTGTTTGAGTTTATACTGCTTGTTACGAACTGAGTTCCTGAGCAGGGCAGGATGGGTTATGCCAAGTGAGGACTGCCCCCTGGGAGGGGCTGTGTCTGCTTTTAGCTGAACTACGTTCTGCCTAGTCCACTCCTAGTGAAAGGTGCATAAACCCCACATGTCAAGAATAAGAGGCTGCGTCCGTCAATGAACTCAGAGAAAAGGATTTTATGGTAAGTCAAAAAATCCTATTTTTCTCCATCACTGACGGGTACTGATGAGGCTACACTGATGGGCACTGATGAAGCAGTATTGATTGGCACTGATGAGGTGGCACTGATGGGCACTAATGGTGAGGCACATATATGCAGCACTGATAGGCTGCACTGATAAGCAGCACTGACGGGTACTCATAGGCAGCACTGACGGGCACTCATAGGCGGCACTGATGGGCACTCATAGCTGGCACTGATGGGTGCCACTGATGGGCACTTATGGGTGGCACTGGTGGGCACTGATAGGTGGCACTGGGCGTCAATGATAAATGGTATTTTTTAGGATGCATTCCCTGGTGGTCCTGGGTGGCATCCAAGTTGGGCACTGAGTGGCATCCATGTTGGGCACTGTGCCCCTTACCTGGTGGTCAGGGTGGGCTTCCCCAGTAGTCTCCCTGGTGGTCCCTGGGTGGGCATTCCCTGGTGGTCCTGGTGGCATCCCTGGTGATCCTGGGTGGCGATCCTACGGTGGGCTGCATTGATAAACAATCAGTGCAGACCCCCCCGCCAGGAGAGCAGCCGATTGCCTCTCCTCTACTCGCAGCTGCAGATGCAAGTAGAGGAAAAGCCCATAAACGGCTCTTCCTGTTTACACTGTGACCAGCTCTTTACCGAGATCGGTAATGTGGTGGGTTAGACTGACATACCGCACCACCAATCTCTGCCATGCACGCCCCCGCGGGCGCGCGAACACAGGTTATCCTGAGGACGTCCAGTCAGGATAACTGAACTACTGCTCGGCCATCATTTGTCTATAGGCCGGGCAGGAAGTGGTTAAATAACAAACATGTTCTACTTACCTGCTCTGTGCAAGGGTTTTGCACAGAGCAACCCGATTCTCTTCTTCTGGGGTGCCGTGCCGGCGCTCCATGCTCCTCCTCTTCATCAGGTGCCCCCACGGAGAGACGCTTTCCGTGGGGGCACCCGTGCGAGCACGCTCAAGAGTCCCACTGCTGCGTCCATTGACCATGCTCTGGGATCAGCAGCCATAATAAGTGTGGTCAGTAAACACAGGAACAGGCAGGATCAACCAGATATTGTACAACATAGAAAGGGACAATTGACATGGAAAAAGCACTGTGCTATATCTTATGCTTTAAAGGAACAGGAGCGTACTTTTATTTTTTTTTTCATTTTAGGGTTACAACCATTGTAATCCAATGTCTGGACTGCCACAGTGCCTACTGACTGCCACCATGTGTACTAGGTTGTTTGTCTCCGAACACTATCAACTGGGATCTGGATAGTGGTCAGAACCACATACTCAGTGCCCCAGCGAACATATATCCTATCTCAGTAAGCTGTAAACTCTGAATAAAGGTGCAACACTCTGGGTTTGATTTACTAAAGGCAAATAGATTGTACACTTTGCAAAGTGCAGTTACTCCAGAGCTTAGTAAATGAGGGGAAACTGTTGATAATAGATACATTATCCAATCATGTGCAAGCAAAATGCTGTTTATTTTTTTAATTTTCTTAGCACAGTCTATTTGCCTTTAGCAAATCAACCCCTCTGGCTTCATTGCATGAAAGGGGATGAGTATAAATAACTTGCTGATATAATGACAGATAAGAAAATGCCATGTGCATATTTCACTCATATACCTTAAGTGGTTCTAAAGACTGAAGGTTGAGTACTGCTTGGACCTTTAACCACTTCCTTACTGGGCACTTAAACCCCCCTCCTGCCCAGACCAATTTTAGGCTTTCAGCGGTGTCGCATTTTGAATGAGAATTGCGCGGTCGTGCGGCGTTGTACCCAAACTACATTTTTATCATTTTTTTCCCACAAATAGAGCTTTCTTTTGGTGGTATTTGATCACCTCTGCGGTTTTTATTTTTTGCGCTATAAACAAACAAAGAGCGATGATTTTGAAAAAAGAACAATATTTTTTACTTTTTTGCTATAATAAATATCCAAAAAAAAAAAATAAAAATGAAAATTATTCATCAGTTTTGGTCGATATATATTCTTCTACATATTTTTGGTAAAAAAAATCGCAATCGGCAATTGCGCCTACAAACTATGAGAACACATTTATGGCGTTTTTACTATTTTTTTTTTCTACTAGTAATGGCGGCGATCTGCGAATTTTATCGGGACTGTGATATTGCAGCGGACATGTCGGACGTTTTTGACACATTTTTGGGACCAATGACATTTATACAGCGATCAGAAATTTAAATGTCCACTGATTACTGTATAAATGTCATTGGCAGTGAAGGGGTTAACCTGCAGGGGACAGTGAAGGGGTTAACAGTGTTCCCTGGGTGTGTTCTAACTGTGGGGGTGGGCTGGTAGGGACATAACAGATCTAACTGATCCCAGTGACAGGGATCAGTAGATCTGTCATGTCCCATTCACAGAACGGAGAACCGCCGTGTTTACATTGGCGGTTCATCGTTCTACAGCTGCCACAAGTGATCGGCGGGTCTCGGGCGTGTGTGCGCGGGGAGTGCGCACGATGCAGGACATCCTCCCGGATTTTCAGAGCCGCGCTGTAGCCGTCTTTCGGCTACAGTGCGGTTCTGTAGGGACACCCCCCCCCTGTAGTGACCAAGTCCGAGTCCACTTATATTGTACCCCCTCATGACAGGCACTATTAAAAATAAACGTGATTGTTTTAAAAAGTCATGATCGAAAGCCCCCACACAGGGATGTCTTGGCGTGACATCGGCTTTCTGCCGATGTCGCGCCGAGACTTTTAGGCCCTCCTGCAGGACGTAGCA
>BLSH010537216.1:530730-541210 GCA_018402905.1 Glandirana rugosa | reverse complement strand
AAAGTGTCAAAAATGACCGACATGTCCGCCCGGATATCAAAGTCCCGATAAAAATCGCAGATCACCGCCATTACTAGTAAAAAAAATAATAATAATAAAAACGCCATAAATCAATTCCCATAGTTTGTAGACACGATAACTTTTGCGCAAACCAATCAATAAACGCCGATTGCGATTTTTTTTTACCAAAAATATGTAGAAGAATATAAATCGGCCAAACCCAATGAATAATTTTTTTTTTATTTTTTATTTTGGGACATTTATTAGAGCAAAAAGTAAAAAATATTGTTCTTTTTTCACAATTGTCGCTCTTGGTTTTGTTCATAGCGCAAAAAATAAAAACCACAGAGGTGATCAAATACCACCAAAAGAAAGCTCTATTTGTGGGGAAAAAAGGACATCAATTTTATTTGGGTACAACGTCGCACGACCGTGCAATTGTCATTCAAAATGCGACAGCGCTGAAACCTGAAAATTGGTCTGGGCAGGAGGGGGGTTTAAGTGCCCAGTAAGGAAGTGGTTAATCACCCCTGGTTTTTTTTTTTTTTGCGCTATAAATTAAAAAAAAGACTGAAAATTTTCAAAAACAATGCATTTTTCTTAGTTTCTGTTATAAAATTTTGCAAATAAGTAATTTCTCTTCATAAATTTTGACCAAAAATGATACTGCTACATTTCTTTGGTGAAAATAACCCAAATCGGAGTTTATTTGGTGTTGGCGGACAGACAGATGTTTTGGGGACTGTGACAGATGTGACGGGGACATACAGATGTTTTGTCTATGGTGACGGGGACAGACAGATGTGACGGGGACTGTGACAGATGTGACAGGGGCAGACAGATGTTTTGGGGACTGTGACAGATGTTTTGTGTATGGTGACAGATGTGACGGGGGCAGACAGGTGTTTTGGGGACTGTGACAGATGTGACAGGGACATACAGATGTTTTGGGGACTGTGACTGATGTTTTGTGTATGGTGACAGATGTGATGGGGGATATACAGATGTTTTGGGGACTGTTTTATGGGGACACGTATGTGTATGGGGACAGGGGTATCAGTGTGCTTGGTGCACTGTGTGGGGGGCGATCTGTGACAGCTCTCTGCGTGAAATCATCATGCAGAGAGCTGTCATATTGCTGCAGATTCCCCCGCACTGAGCTCACTGAGCTTGGCGGGGGTAGAACTGTCACAGAGACGTTCGTCTCTGTTTACAATGTGACGGCTGTGATTGGACACAGCCGCCACATGATCGGGAGGGCCAGTCACGGCGCCCATATCCCGATCTCTGCTCAGCTGGATCCTGTGATCGTAATGATCACAGGATCCAGCCGCAGCGCACCGCGTGGCCGTGCTGCGAGCTCCCATTCTGCAGGACGTGTATACATGTCCTGTCAGAAGGGGGAAGCTCCCACCCAGCCATATATGTACAGTGGCCAGGTGGGAAGTGGTTAACAACTTGCTTACTGGGCACTTAAACCACCCTCTTGCCCAGACCAATTTTCAGCTTTCAGCACTGTCACACTTTGAATGACAATTGCGCGGTCATGCCACACTGTATCCAAATGAAATTTTTATCTTCCCCCCCCCCCACAAATAGAGCTTTCTTTTGGTGGTATTTCATCACTGCTGGGTTTTTTATTTTTTGCTAAAAAAATGAAAAAAGACCCAAATTTAAAAAAATATATATATAAAATGTTTAAAATAGGTAATTTTTCTCATTGATGTGCGCTGATGAGGCAGTACTGATGGGGACTGATGGACACTGATTGACTGCACTGATAGGCTGCACTGATGGGCACTGATAAGGTGGCACTGCTGGGCACTGATAGGTGGCACTGGTGGGCAATGATGAGACAGCACTGGTGGGCAATGATGGGTGGCACTGAAGGGCACTGATGTGTGGCACTGATAAGCGGCAATGATAGTTGGCACTGGTAGGTGACACTTATAGACTGCACTGATGGGCACTGGTTGGTAGCACTGATGGGCACTGATAGATGGCACTGCTGGGCACTGATAGGTGGCACGGCTGTGCACCTGTAGGTGGCACTTGTGGGCAGTGTTAGAGTGCAATGGAGGGCACTGCATAGCAGCAGTGCCTCTCCATGTGCGTGACCGATGTCCCTGTGTATTCAGCCGGTGATCTGCTTTTTTCTCTCACACTGTTAGAGGGAAAAAAAAGCTGAATACCAATCTTTTGTTTACATCACGTGATCAGCTGTCATTGATTGACAGCTGATCACGTGGTAAGGGGCAGGCGCCTTATTCCGATCTGTGATCAGCCTAGTCTCGCTGACTCAGTGATCACAGAACACGCCACGTGCGTCCCGCAGGGGGCGCACAGGCGGCTTGTGCATGGAAAGACGTCCATGGACATCGTCACGGCAATTCAGGTCTGCGCTGTAGCCGTCTTTCGGCTATAGCGCGGATGTGAATAGGTTAATCTGGCATTTCCAGGATTCTTTGTAAACACTTCAGAGGCATTCTCTGCTCAGAGCTGTAAAAAAAAAAAAAAAAGCTGGCAAATGTTTATAAACATTCTTCAGTGCCGAGAGATAGAGAAGAGATACAAAGTATCATTTGGTTCATTTAGATCAAAGGGGTGAACTTTGACCTGTAAATGAGGTCAGTTTAACCACTTAAATAGGAACTGCAGTATCCTCACATAATTCGTAATAAAAACATCTTTGCCATTCTGAAGCTTCCCTCCAACCACTTTGCATATTATTTTATATATACTCTGATACTGTACTTGTCAAATATGCTGCAGAATTAACTGTGGGCAGCTAAGCTGCTGCCTGTTCACTTCCTGGATTACACAGAAACACAGAGACACATCTCCAGCATTCATTGGGCCTCTTATGACTCATGCCCTCTCCTTTCATGGAGAGAGAGAGAGAGCTGTGCATGATGTCAAAAGCCTAGGCTAATGACCAGACAAGAAACAGGAAGTGGGCTATGCAAGGTATTTAGTGACAGAAAAAAATGTTTACTATCCAAAGTTAAAACAACAAGGGCAGATGATTTAATAGATGGAAAGTTGAAAAAGTGGTCTGCTTTAATCCTTTTGCTGCCAGGCCCTGTGCACCATTTTTACACTCAGGTGGCCATACCATTTTTGCAATTTTTCCTTTGCTTTTTTATTTTACACATATAGCTTTCAGAGTTTGTAAAAGACCCACCAAGCCATATATTTTCTGAAAGCACATGACCAGTAGAATAAAAAGAAGGTGCTACTGATTTTTAAGGTCCCACGATATTTGAGCAAAATCATTATTAGCAGATAAAACCACAGCAAATTTTACAAAATCCCTACTAAATATAAAAGCTTAACTTGTGTTGAGTTAATAAATAACAAATATTTGTAACTTTCAAACTGAGCCTATTGAGCCAAAATGGTGAAAATCAAACAGACACAAAAGTGTAAATATCCAAATTTCTCAAAAATCTGGAGGTGTCTATTTTTTCCTTACAGCTTTAAGAATTTGTAAAAGACACCCCAAGCTATATATTTTATGAAAGCACAAGAACATGTAGAATAAAAAAGGTGCAACAGATTTTTTAGGCCCTGCAATATTTGCGCAAATGTTTATCAAAACAAGATATTCACAAAAAATATACTAAAACCATTATTAGCAGATAAAAACACAGCTAATTTTACAAATTTCCTGCTAAATCCCTACTAAATATCAAAGCTTAAACTGTATGGAGTTAATAAATAACAAAATATTTACATTTTTATATTGTGTAATTTTGCAAAATGGTGAAAATCGAACGTGCGCAAAAATGTAAATATCCAAATTTCTATAAAAATCTGAAGGTTTTCATTTTTCCCTTTCAGCTTTCAGAATTTTTGAAAGACCCCCCCAAACCATATATTTTCTGAAAGCATAAGACCTCTAGAATAGAAAAAAAGATGCTACTGATTTTTAAGGCCCTGCGGTATTTGCGCAAATGTTTATCAAAACAATATTGTCACTAAAAATACACCAAAACCATTATTAGCAGATAAAAACTACACAATTTCACAAAATGCCTGCTAAATATAAAAGCTTATCCTGTTCTGAGTTAATAAATAAACAAATATTTGTAAATTTTAAATTGCGCCTTTTTGCAAAATGGTGAAAATCAAATGTACCCAAAAATTTCTCTAAAAATCTGGGGGTTTTATTTTTTCACTTACAGCTGTCAGGTTTGTAAAAGACCCTCAAACCCTATATTTTATGAAAGCATATGACCTCTGGAATAAAAAAAAAAGGTGCTGCTGATTTTGTAAGCCCTGCTGTTTTTGCGCAAATATTTATCAATCAATATTTTTGCTAAAAATACACTAGTACCATTATTGGCAGATAAAAACACAGCTATTTTACAAAATTCCAGCTAAATTCCAACTAAATATAAAAGCTTAATCTGTATGGAGTTAGTTAATAATAAATATTTGTAATTTTTACATTGCGCCTTTTTTTGCAAAATGGTTAAAATCGAACATACGCAAAAATGTAAATATCCAAATTTCGCTAAAAATCTGAAGGTTTTAATTTTTGCCTTACAGCATTCAGAATTTGTGAAAGACCCCCAAAAATATATTTTCTGAAAGCATTATGACCTGTAGAATAAATAGAAGGTGCTACTTATTTTTTAGGCCCCGCGGTATTTGCATAAATGTTTATCAAAACAATAAACCTGCCAAATTCCTACTAAATATAAACGCTGATCATATGTTGAGTTGATAAATAACAAATATTTGTAAATTTTAAATTGCGCCTTTTTGAAAAAATTGTGAAAACCAAACGTACCCAAAAATTTATCTAAAAATCGGAAGGTTTTAATTTTTCATGTACAGCTTTCAGAGTTTGTCAAAGACCCCCCAAACCATATATTTTCTGAAAGCACATGACCAGTAGAGTAAAAAGAAGGTGCTACTGATTTTTAAGGCTCCACAATTTTTGTGCAAATGTTTATCAAATCTCTATTTTCACTAAAATAAACACTAAAATCCTTATTTGCACACATAAACACAATATAACTTACATAATTCCTGCTAAGGCCTCGTTCAGTTGGGTGCGCTAAAGCGTACACCCTTGGAGGGCCGTGTTTACCTTCATAGTAATACACAGGTATTCTGTGCATCCCTATGCAGACAGTCCTATTCATGTCAAATGGAACACAACAGCTGTAAGGACAGATCTGACATCCATGTGGGTGTGGGTGCATGGACCCAAACGCAGACAGTGTGAGTTCAGGGACATGTACCCACACAGATGTCAAGTTGGGAGCAGTGCCGGTGTCACTATTCACTATGTTCACCTAGGAAAGGAAGGGGGCTGGTGAACACATTGGGTAACAGAGAGTGCAGCGCTAGGTTGGAAATAGTCTTAGGATAAGACCCTACATAGGTATACAGCTAGATATACACCAATATCAAATGCATGCTTTCAATAACTATACAGTAAAGTCCTTTTGAAGTTCATATGCAAATATAGAGGATAACTGTAGTGAGTACACAAGAATATAAAACTAATGCAAAGTGTTGTCCCAGATTGAACTTGGGTATATAGTGACAGGTGACTTGGCAATCAGGTGCTCGGTATGGTCCAGGGAGGATGAAGGAACGTCACAGTGCTCAGTGCTGAAGTGAGTGCTCAGAAAATCGTGACAATCCCACAGTGTGTGGGTGTGCTTACTCACTCACTTGAGCACTGTGACGTTCCTTCATCCTCCCTGGACCATCAGGATCATCATCTCTTTTGCTGGTACTTTACCAGCCTCTGGTAAGTACAATCACTCACCTTTTTGGATCATCACCATACCGAGCACCTGATTGCCAAGTCACCTGTCACTATATACCCAAGTTCAATCTGGAACAACACTTTGCATTAGTTTTATATTCTTGTGTACTCACTACAGTTATCCTCTATATTTGCATATGAACTTCAAAAGGACTTTACTGTATGGTTATTGAAAGCATGCATTTGATATTGGTGTATATCTAGCTGTATACCTATGTAGGGTCTTACCCTAAGACTATTTCCAACCTAGCGCTGCACTCTCTGTTCCCCATTACTTCCAACTTTGTCTGTTGCCTTGTCAGCTGCTCCCATACACATAACTAGGTAGCGCAGTATTCCCCAAACCCATCTCTTCTGGTCAACAAATTACCAGCCCCCGCTCTCCAGCCTGACACACTGCTCTCCCCGATCTGAAAGGGTTAAAGACTAAGCCACTTGTTGACACTTGTTGCTTACAAGTTAAAATCATTATTTTTTGCTAGAAAATATAGAACCCCCAAACATTATGTATATTTTTTTTAGCAAAGACCCTAGAGAATAAAATGGAGGTCGTTGCAATATTTTATATCACACTGTATTTGCGCAGCGGTCTTTCAAATGCAATTTTTTGGGAAAAAATACACTTCAAAAAGATTGTGATTCTCATTTTATCTAAATTCTTGCAGCTCTAATATACACACACACACTCATACATTCTTTGTATAACAGTTTTGTAACATTTAAAGTGGCTCTAAAGTGCAAAGCAACATATTTATACATTGCTGAGCCTGCCGTGCCACCCGCCCACAGGTTTAGCAAGGACTTGATGAATTTCGATCACTGCATGGCTGTCCCTACTTGACAGAAGTTGATCAAATGAAGTGCTGGAAAACTTTTGTCGATCAGTGGCTGTAGTGTATTTCTGCTGTCAGAATACAATGTCCTGGCAGGGGGGAATTCCTCCATCCTCCTGGATTGTGTGGATGGAGGGTTAGGACCATCTTTAGGCCTGATTCACTCCTATGCAGGTTGCAGTTTGCATATTCCAGCTGCAATTTGCATTTTTCAATACACATTTTTGATCCATTGAGGTCTATGGAACCAAAATCCAGAAAACAGTCTCTGGCCCTTTTCCATAAAATGCACACATGTGAACTACATCCACAGGAAATCATGTTAAATGGATTGTAGTGTGTTTCTGCAAAACTAAAAACACATTAAAAAAGGCATAGGTGCGAGCCAGTCCTTCGTCAACAGAGGGCAGAAATGTGAGCTATGTTATCATGTCAGCTGTCATATGTTGCTTACTAAAACAGATTTTCGGGTCCGGGACCATTATTTCCCTATAATAATTATATTGTAAAACTGCTGAACAACTTCAATGCAGCATCAGGCACAACTGGGCTGAATTAAGAAAACAGGGACAAAGCAGAGCAAAACTACACAATACTTACCTACCTTCAATGGTCCAACATCTCTCGCCAATGGCTGCATCTTCTACGCAGATTCATCTGGGTGCAGGGCTGCAGCTGTTCCCATTGGCGAGCATCAGATGGTACTACTCTTGGGTTTGTGCAGTTCAGTCATCATAGCACACAGGCATTGTGCCAGAATGTAAAGTTAATGTGTACATTGCAAAGAAGACTGAGCAGGCAGGTAGGTTTTTACTTGAAGATAGGATTGAGATAGGAGAGTGAATCATGTTGAGGTATTCTTCCTCAAGTATTTGTAAATTAGACCCCTATTAGTGCATAGAATTGATATTAACCCCATTCCGGAGCATAATATCCTGCCTTTACAGGTACACCACAATATCTACTGTCAATGATGGACAAGCTATCACTGTTCAATGTGTTAGACTTGCTTAAACGCCTTTCTCGCATACCTAAGTGAAGCAAATGCGGATCCAAATGAGCATTTCATTCACATTTGCTGTCCAGATGGCAGAAGTACACAAAACCTTATTCTGCAACTGAATACTAAAATAAATATTAGAATATTTTTCAAATTAAGTTTACTGTGAACTTTAGACCTCTGTATACCTTATTAAGCTGCTAGACATTCCGCCTAATCCCTTGTTGGACGGCCTTAAACTCTATGGATAACTTGACCCGAGGCTTAATGAGTGACAAGTGCTCTAATCATATTCGCTGCTCGTTCTTGGCTCGAGTGGCTTGAGAGCTGACATTAGCAATGCAATAAAAGAAGTTCACACAAGGCTATGGGAATAACAGCAGAAATGTATGAGACCTATATGACTAGAGGGTAAGCTCTGAGATCTCTAATTGTCACTACTCAAAGATATCAAAAGTAAACCAAGTCCCAGCACCTTTCTCTGTGCAGTCAAAGTCAGGATCTCCGAGACTTGGCCAGGTTCCATCGAGACAAAAAAAATCTTTTTAAATCCTCCATGCTTCCCCCCCTTGTGTTTCTCTTCACTGTTTATCTACAGGCCTTGCTGCCAATTAAATTCCAACTGGATTGTTTGTTGGATGAAGGTTTTGATTAGAGCTGCCAATCATCTGACAGATGTAACTGGCAGTGTAAAGAAAGTGCAGGCAACCTACCACTGCGGAGGAACTACAAACCCCAATATGCAGCACCATCTGTTAGAGCATGTTGGGTATTGCAGTTCTCCATTAAATGAGTCCAACTATTCATAAATAAAATTAACTCTCATAATTCTGTTGGAGATATAAAGATTGCTCTTGGGCACAGTGTTAGAGATTGGGCTCAGGTTAGTATTTAAGGAAGGCTGGGGAGGGAGCTGAACACAGAAGGTTTTTAACCTTAATGTATACAATGCTTCTGCGTTTACCACCACTTTAAGCTCAAAATATAACTGAATGCTTAGTATTGCCATACCCTTGCAGATCTTACATAGAGAATGATGGGAAATTAGATATCTATTCATCTTTGTATAGATCTCATGCTGTCTCACCTGATATTATGTTGCTGTGATTGTGCAGATCACAAATAAATAATCAATGGCAGAAGATTTGCAGCTTGTCTCACTTTCCTCACTACATAGCTGGTAACTGCTATATGACTTGAACATTAGAAGTATTGCTTTAATCAAAAGTAAATATCAGACTGGGCATGTCTACCCTTAAAGCAAACCAGCCAGTAAGTATGTTTATCCTTAGAGCAAACCAGTAATTAAAGAGTAGTCTCTCTCCCCAAAACAAACAACCCAGGTAACCAGCGGTGTCCTCACCCGAGCTGATTTTTTAATCAGCTCTTGGGTACTGCTCCCACCATCTTGGGTAAGGGAAGCCGTCATTGAAGCCTTGCGGCTTCTCAGACGGGTTCCTACTGCGCATCGCGCTGCACTTTCTCAAAGGGGCCGGCTGTGGGGGGAAAGAGGAGAGGGCCTGAATTTCCAGCTCACTGAGCCGGAAATGGGAGCGGGTACCTGTCAAAACCAGATTCCAAATGTGGCATCGGAGGGGGGGGAGGCAGACAAGCGGAGCTTCCCCCTTTGGGTGGGGCTCTGCTTTAAAGAGGTAGTAAACCCAGATGGGGTGTACTTTCCTCTACATGCCCCTGTAATGTAATGCCCCTCTTCCTTCCGGGGCCGCGACTCCGGCGCTGTGACTGGCTGCAGTCGTGTGACGTCATTCCTGCACATGCGCGCGGGAGCCGCCAGTCACGGCACGATCTCAGTGGAGGAACGGCACGGAGGCCGTTTCTTCACTGCGCATGCGTCGACATGACATCGGCACAGTAAATATACTGCATATCTCCTGAACCGTACTTATCATAGGCTTACCTGTAGGTTAAAGTGGTTGTCACAAGTTTACAACCACTTTAAGTACAAGATGTCTACCCTCAAAGCAAACCCGTATGTTTACCCTGAAAGCAAAACAACAGATTTGCTGTGATCTCCCTCCCTTCCCCAGCATATCATTTGCCTCACACCGCTCCAGTGCTGGAAGTCAAAGGAAACACCAAGAACCTCCTGGTATGGAGGAGCATATGACTCAGTGCATGAGACAGTAGTGTAGTAGCGCTGTCACACAAGGATACATAGCCATTATTCATTTAATAACCACTTTGACATTTATGTTAATGTAGATTTTTTTTTTCCTTGCTTTGTTGGCTGATAAAAGGAAGGTGAGGCTTAGAAACCCCTGAAATGCATTTGATTGCCTTTTTGTATGACCTGAAGATTTGGCACTCATTCAATACAAGGATGTAAGCTATGACTCCAGTGACCTATAATTTATACAGGACTTTAATTCAACCCCAATGGCTATACAGAGCAGCCATGGAGCAAAATAAAGTGACGTCTCCTGCTGGAGAGGATAAAGAGAACCTGTTGCTTTTTCCTTTGTGGGGGACACATAAAAAGGGTTTGTTAAGCCACATGTATAAAAAGTTCCCATCTGCTATGTATTATAACAAGACGTTGCCCTGTGCCTGTGTTATAACATATATATATACAGTATACGTCTCTGTATAGATAACACACCTTCTTACTAGGATCAGTTGTCATGTTTTAGCTTTTCTCTCCCAGCTCAGAGTTCCTGAGGGTGGGGCTGAGTACTGCTGCTGACCTCAGCAGGACAGAGAGCCGTGCTGTGTTATCTATATAGATAAGAATATTTCTGATATAACACTGACACAGAGGAAATAGGAGCTTTTAGAGTTAATTATGAGAGCAGAGAGGAGAAGCTACCAGAGGAAGAGGGAGGGGAAAGAGGGGGG
>BLSH010537216.1:502353-518814 GCA_018402905.1 Glandirana rugosa | reverse complement strand
GGGACCGAATGGTGCAGTTCAAAATCGTGCATAGGGCCTATTACACCCCTCATAGAATACATAAGATGCATCCGGAACAACCGGCCGGATGTTGGTGGTGTAGTGAGGAAGTCAGCGACTTTATACACGTTTTTTGGGGGTGCCCCAGTATCCAGAGGTATTGGAGGGATGTGGTGGCCCTGGTTAATACAGTGGCAGCCACGTCCATCACTCCATCCATTGAGTGCTGCCTGTTGGGTCTGGTTGAATCTCTGGTACCGACTGTTGCAAAGAGAACACTGTTAGGAACACTCTTTTTTTATGCTCGTAAGACGATTGCTATGCAGTGGAAAAAGTCTTCTCCTCCCTCGCAGACCCAGTGGAGAGCGTTAGTAAATAGCTGTCTCCCGCTATATAAAGATACGTATGCATCAAGGGGATGTCCAAAAAAATTTGATAAGGTTTGGCAGACCTGGCTGGGAGAACCCTCTACATCTTAACGGTGAGGGATTGGGATGAGGCGGGAAGGTGGAGGCGAAGATATTGTGACACAGTGATGGAATAGAAGTCAATGTATTCTATGATTCTGAACTGTCTAAGCACTAACTGTAATATTGCTTAATGCAGCTATTTGTTTGATTCATGTAGTGGCAGCAGCCGCTGTTGTTTATGTCTTGAAAACTCAATAAAAAAGATTTTTTTAAAAAAAAAAAAAGTAGTTTCTTTACTACTTTTGGTGATTGTCCATTGATATCTGTGCAGCAACCTGCACAGATCGCACCTGAAGCTGGGACTGACATGCGGGAATGAAATGGTGAACTCGCACCATTTCATTCCCGCACCAATGTGAAACGGAGCTTAAATAGAGGCCAGTAAAATAGTTGTTCTTCTAGTGTATCAGACACTGTGCATACATTGGACCTTTCAAGAATTCTTAAAGAATTCCAGGTATAGATTTTTTCTTGTTTTTACAGCCCCTCGGCCAACAACAGGGTCTTTAGCTCTTTATTTTGGGGCGCTCAGCCAGTATCAAGGACACAAACTAATTATCCACCTTAGGGCCCCGCCCCATTATATATATGTGCATGTTTCTGTGCATTTTTTTCATGCGTTGGCACGCATTGCTTTAAGGCAGCCAATTCACTTTCAATCAATGCATGAAAAAGAAAATATTTGCCCTATTTATGGACAGTAGAGTGCAGAGTATTTCCACAAATGTGCATTATGGTGCACTGAAACACTGTGGCTTTTTTTTTTTATATAGCTGAGTTCATGTTTTGCTATGTTAACAAAATGAAAAACTATTTTTTTGCAGTGCCATTCATTTTTAACCACTTGCCGGCCATGCGCTGTATAATTACGGCGCCAGTGTGGCGCTGTCTCGCGAATCGCCGTATATAAGCGGCAATCCGCGCGTGCGCCATTAGCCCGCCACACTCTGCAGGAGTGTGCCCGCGGCTTGGGCGGACCTAATGTCCGCCGGCGAGCCGCGATGACCTGCCAGAGAGAAAGAATGGGGAACTGCCAATGTGAACACGGCAGTTCCCATCTCTGTCAGTGGGCATGTAAGAGATCTACTGGGATCAGTTAGATCTCTTATGCCCATGGTAGCCCAGCCCCCTCACAGTTAGAACACGCCTAGGGAACACAGTTAACCCCTAGATCTCCCCCTGCAGGTTAACCCCTTCACTGCCAATGACATTTATACAGTAATCAGTGAATATTTAAATTTCTGATTGCTGTATAAATGTCATTGGTCCCAAAAAAGTGTCAAAAATATCCGACATGTCCGCTGCAGTATCACAGTCCCGATAAAAATCGCAGATCGCCACCATTGCTAGTAAAAAAAAAAAAATGTAAAAACGTCAGAAATTAATTCTCATGAGTTTTTAACGCGGCAACTTTTGCGCAAACCAATCAATAGACGCAGATTGCGATTTTTTTATTTTTTTTTTCCAAAAATATGAGGAAGAATATAAATCGGCCAAAATCAATGAATAAATGTGTTTTTGTTTTTTTTTTTGTATTAAGAAATATTGTTATTTTTTTTTTTTTTTTTTGCAAAATTGTCGCTCTTTTTTGTTTATATTGGTGATCGGAAATGACGCAGAGGCGATCAAATACCACCAAAAGAAAGCTCTATTTGTGGGAAAAAAAGATTGCAAGCTTTGTTCGAGTACATCGTCACACAACTGCACAATTGTCAGTTAAAGCGACGCAGTGCTGAATCATAAAGCAAGTGCTCTGGGAAATCCTTCCGGGGGTGAAGTGGTTAAAGGCGACACTACATTTTTTGCCAATGGATGTGCTCTGCAGTGCACCACACTGTACAGTAATGCGCTAGTGTGTGTGTTAGTGCACTGCAATATACAGCACTCTCACCAGCCACTTTATTAAGTACACCTGTTCAATTGCTTGGTAACACAGATTGCTAATCAGCCAATCACATGGCAGCAACTCAATGCATTTAGGCATCTAGACATGGTTATGATGACTTGCTAAAGTTCAAACCGAGCATCAGAATGGGGGAGAGAGGGGATTTAAGTGACTTTGAATGTGGCAAGGTTGTTAGTGCCAGACGGGCTGATCTGATTATTTCAAAAACTGCTGATCTATTGGGATTCTCACACACAACCATCTCTCGGGTTTACAGAGAATGGTCCGAAAAAGAGAAAATATCCAGTGAGTGGCAGTTGTGTGGAGGAACATGCCTTGTTGATGTTAGAGGTCAGAGGAGCATGGGCAGACTGGTTCGAAATGATAGGCAACAGTAACTCAAATAACCATTCGTTACAACCACGGTAGGCAGAATACCATCTCTGATCACACAACACATCGAACCTTGAAACAGATGGGCTACAGCAACAGAAGACCACACCAGGTGCCACTCCTGTCGGCTAAGAGCAGGATACTGAGGCTACAATTCACACAGGATCACCAAAATTGGACAATAGAAGATTGGAAAAACGTTGGCTGGTCTGATGACTTCGGATTTCAGCTGAGACATTCAGATGGAGGGGTCAGAATTTGGCACATGGATCTATCCTGCCTTGTATCAACGGTTCAGGCTGGTGGTGGTGGTGTAATGGTGTGGGGGATATTTTCTTAGTCACACTTTGGACCCCTTAGTACAGTGGTTCTCAACTCCTGTCCTCAGGACCCACCAGCAGGCCAGATTTTAAGTATTACTTTGTGGAGATGCAGACTAGAATACTGCAATCACTGAGCAGCAAATGATATCACCTGTGATGCATTTCAGTTATCCTGCAAACCTGGCCTGTTAGTGGGTCCCGAGGACAGGAGTTGAGAATCACTGCCTTAGTACCAATTGAGAATCGTTTAAACACCACTGCCTACCTGAGTATTGTTGCTGACCATGTCCATCCCTTTATGACTACAGTGTCCCCATCTTCTGATGGCTCCTTCCAGCAGGATAATGCCCCATTTAACAAAGCTGCAATCATCTCACCACTGGACAATGAGGTCACTGCACTCCAATGGCCTCCACACTCACCGCATCTCATCCAATCGAGCAGCTTTGGGATGTGGAGGAATGGGAGATTCGCATCATGGGTGTACAGCCGACAAATCTGCAGCAACTGCATGATGCTCTTATCTGAAGGCAAAAGGGGATCCAACCCAGTACTAGCAAGGTGTACCTAATAAAGTAGCCGGTGAGTGTATATAACAGTACAGAGTGCTCCTACACCCGCATAAAAGAGCAGGGCCCCGAAACATGCCAGTAGAGGACCTTTGTTCCCAGGCTGCCAGCTCAGTGCCCATTCAGTGACTATCTTTCTAGGAAAGTTGTGTGTTTCACCCCCAGCAGGCTTTTCGGTGCCTATTAAAATCACAAATCTAACAGATCCTATCCCTCTTTCTGATGGGTTTTGTGCTGAGATAGTTTTGCAACTGTAATTGTGACCTGATACTTGATAGGAATTAAATTGCCTGGTTATATACCCCAATCAAGTAATCACTTTGAAATTGCATTTTTATTCTAATTTTATCTATTGCAAGATGTTTCTCCTTGGAGTTGATGGCATTGCTCTCTGCTTCATGTGTTTTTCAGAAAATAATATACAGCACATTGTATTAATGTGCACCAAAGTGTATAAATCTTTAGTAGCCAGAGACTAAAGTAGCCTATGTCACTTAGCCCTTATGGTGTGAAATGTGAGTTGAGTGTAGTTAAACACTTTTAGGCCTCATGCACACAGGACGTGTTTGGACGTTTTTACAGCTGCTGTTTTCAGCTGCAGATGTTTTTTCCTACAGTCAATAAACTCCCCATCATGTTATCCTATTTGTTTATGCACACATAGACTGTTATTAACTGTTTTAAGACCAGTGGGTTCTGAGAGACGTTTTTCAGCTGTAAAAGAGATCAAACGCTCAAAAATGCCGCTCACCAACATTTTTGGATGTTTTAGATCCATTGAGGGGGGGAAAAAATGCTCAAAAACGGGCAAAAACGCGGCTCACCAACGTTTTTGGATGTTTTTGGTCCACTGAAAAAAAAAAACGCTACTGCTCAAAAACTCTCAAAATCAGTAGTGCTAAACTCTGAAAAAAGCAGAAAAACTCACTACAAAGCTACTGACGTTTTTAGAATGTTTTTTTTTAAGGTCCTGTGTGCATGAGGCCAAAAAGATCATTCTGAAGTCATTTCTTGAAGCCGAGTGCAGGGTTAACACCACACCATCTTGCACACAAACATATAAACAAACTCTGTATCTGATTTAACATCTTAGAATTGTTTTGATTTATTTTGAACAAAAGCGCCAAATACTGGACTGAAACCCCAGGCTCTGGAAATGCCGAAATGACAATTTTCTCACTGATCTCGTCCAATATATCATGCATCGCTACTCTGCCAAACATGACCCAATCTGTGCATGGAACAGAAAATATTAACCTCTTCTTGCCTAAACAGCCTTCCTATCAAGCCAGCACATGTAATACAATGATTGGCATAGATTTATTGACACAATGAAAAAGTGTAACCACAAGGAGTTCAGGTCTATGCTCATGCACGGTCTACCGGTCTGTTTCCACAGCAGTGCTAGATGTTAGATTGTGACAAGCTCAACTTTTAATTGTTTATTTTTTAGATTTGATTTAATTTTGTATGCATGGTGCCACGTGTGTTTCCTGTTTTCTTCAATTTGTCCAAATTATGCCCCAAAAATGCAAATTTTTATTAAAATCTTTATTTACTTGAGTTTCTATGAATGGTGTAAGAAGATCAGATTGAATTTCAGTCAGAATATATATCCTAAATATGGCATTAAAAATTTGAAAATTAACAGAAAAAATTCAGACTGTCTGACTGCTTCGTTTTCTCAGTTTGACCTCAAAGCTGAAAGGGTTCAAAGACTGCACACACATGTGTTTATATTCCATAGATACAGTTTGTGTTTCAAAACAGTTGGGTTATTGAATATTCATATTGCAGATGGACACTTGTGTGATGGCCATATGCACTGCAACCTACAGCCAACACTTAAAGAAGCTTGGACCAATGTAACTATGTATGAGGGGTCTTCAAAATGTTTCCACACTTCTATATATATAGCTTAGTTTAAAAAAGTGCAGATACTTTTTGAAAAACCCTTGTAAATACCATATTTGGCTAAAGTTCCAGCAAAGCTGGAAATCATTGAAGTAGACTTCAGCGATCTGCACGGGTCCCGTGCTGGGTGGCTGACCCAAAGCATTAGGAACACAGGAGGTCGGACAGGAGGTAGCACAGGCGCTACTCAGAGAATGCTTTGCTTTGTATGAATGCAAAGCATTCTCTGAATGGACAAGGTGGATAGGTAGGGACGTGAATGGCAGCTGACCTACTGTATTTATAATGCATCAGGCTGGCTGCTCAGCATGGGGCCCGGAAGCAAGTAGAAATCTTTGTTGTAGTGGTGTAGTAGCAGTTTCCACTTAAGTGATTTCCAGCTTCCAGGGATATTGTCGAGGAATTGTATATCAATTGGTACAAGCTGGATGTAACTATGTAAAAAATATAACATACCTGGAATATATTTTTTTCAAAGAACGTTGTCATTATATCAATGTTACCACTGGTTGAAGCTGCCTGGAAATTGTTTTGTGTAGATGGCCAGCATTAGCTTTTGTTTTTTAGTAGCAACCCATGAGAGGTGAAAAATGTCAGTTGGAATATGTAAACTTAAATCTGATTGGTTGTTATAGCATAATACAGAATTGCCTCAGTCAGTTTCTCAAAGATATAAAAGGTAAAATCTTTGACAGTGTAGTAGGTATTCCTTCATATCCTTCAGTTACAGGGTCACATGATACAGCAGGAAGACATCTGATCCCCCTTTCAGCCCCTGAAACATTCACCTCCGAGGGAACATGAATGTCCTGGTGGTCTAAGTCCACCTACAGCACTAAGGTAAATTAAAATGGATTCCATTTTTTTACCCCTCTCTCCCCCTCCATTTCAGACTAAGTTGGGCTGTTCCCTTGTGAATGCCACTCTCAGCGGTCACAGTGAGTATTCTGTCTTCACTCTGCAACAGGAGTGTGAGCCTGCTCCGTAGAGCTGGAGGATTTTTATCTATGCTATGTGACTGCATACGATGATACCTCCCCTTAAAGTGAATGTTTCAACGGCTGAACGGGGGGAGGTATCATTATATGCAGTCACATAACATAGATCAAAAATCCACCAGCTCTACAGAGCAGGCTCACACTCCTGTTGCAAAGTGAAGATCAGAGTACTCACTGTGACCGCTGAGAGTGGCATTTACAAGGGAACAGCCCAACTTAGTCTGAAATGGACTGGGAGAGAGGGGTAAAAAATTGAAATCCACGTTTAATTTCCCTTAGTGCTGTAAGTGAACTTAGACCGCCAGGACACTCATGTTCCCATGGAGGTGAACATGTTCCCATGTTCCTCCAGTATTTTTTGATGACATACTGCATTCATCTTGCCATCAATTTTGATCAAATTTCCTGTGCCTTTGTAGCTCACACATCCCCAAAACATCATCGATCCACCTCAGTGTTTCACAGGCTTTGTTGACTCCTCAACACATGTAGGGTTTATGGTTGTGGCCAAAAAGCTCAATTTTGGTTTCAACCCTCCAAATGACTTTGTGCCAGAAGGTTTGAGGCTTGTCTCTGTGCTGTTTGGCGTATTGTAAACGGGATACTTTGCGGCATTTGCATAGTAATGGCTTTTTTTCTGGCGACTCGACCATGCAGCCCATCTTTCTTCAAGTGCCTCCTTATTGTGCATATTTTTAAACCGTCACCCCACATGTTTTCAGAGAGTCTTGAAGTTATTTGTGGGTTTTTCTTTGCATCCCAAACAATTTCCCTTGCAGTTGTTGCTGAAATTTTGGTTGGTCTACCTGACCGTGGTTTGGTTTCAACAGAACCCTTCATTTTCCACTTCTTGATTAGTTTGAACACTGCTGATTGGCATTCTCAATTCCTTGGATATCTTTTTATATCCCTTTCCTGTTTTATACAGTTCAACTACCTTTTCCCGCAGATCCTTTGACAATTATTTTGCATTCCCCATGACTCAGAATCCAGAACGTCAGTGCAGCACTAGATGAAAGATGAGAGTCTGTCAGGAGTCCAGAAACTCATTGACCTTTTATACACACAAGCAAACAGATCACAGATGAGGATGGTTACCTTTAATAGCCATTCAAACCCCTTTGTGTCAACTTGTGTGCATGTTATCAGACCAAAATCACCAGGGTAAACTTTTGATCAGAGTCATTTGGTTAGTTTCTGTTGTCATTATGATTTAAAAAGAGTAAATACAGTTGATTGATAATAAATGGCTTCGGCCAAACACTAACCATGAGTGAAAGAAATGTTTTTGTGTTCTCATTGATATTCTCTGAAAAATTGCCAAGAAATCAAAAATTCTGCCAGGGTGTGTAAACTTATGAGCAAAACTGTATGTATAGCTGTAAAGGAGCTGACATAGCAGGAGTTTTCTGTCATTGACTCTAAGCTGACCTTGAGCTCTATGCTGTTATACACTATACCACATTAATTGGTCTTATCTTAGAGAGTATGTGGCCACCTTGATGTGTATGTGTGCAGGGGCAACGTTGTCCTTTTAAAGTGTTAATGTGTAGTCTGTTTATTATTGCTTGTTTTGCTATCAATAAAGTTTTTTTCTCATGTGGAGAAGACTGCTGATTGCCCCACTGGTTTCCCCTATAGAACACGTTTTGTGCCCTGTCCCCTTCCCTTCCTTCCAAATATGATCCCATTTACCTTGTTTGCATTCTGTCTGTCCTCACTTCTAACCCTCTTGTTTTAAATTGTACTGTTGCTGTAATGTCTCTCTTTATATTGTAAAGCACTGCGCAAACTGTTGGCGCTATATAAATCCTGTATAATAATAATAATAATTTCCTCCTTTGAGATGCTTTAAAGCACACTAATGGGTTACATGGAAGGTGGCTTCAATCATTGACAACTTTGCGTTTGGCGCCATTCTGCTAACAGCACTACTGGCTGATCGTTACACTCCATACTGAGTTCTAAAGTATCATCCCCTGTTTTTGCTTAAACGTATTTCCTAAAAACTGGTGTAAACTGACAGAGTAGATACGATTATACACCAGGCAAAGATTCGAGGCTGGCGGAATCCCTAATCATGTCTCACTTCCACAAGAAAGGACAGTGCGTCAATAACTGCCATGTTGGCTCTTATAGACTCCAAAAAGATACATCAAAGAGGTGCTGTGATTTAACTCGTTTTTGTTCCAGAACTCCTAAATACCATTATACTTCAATGAGTTGACTGACTGTAAGGCTGCTCCTGTGGAACAATGCTCCTCTTTAGTAGGTACCAAGAAAAATGACCCAGAGCATGTATATACACCACAAGCACCAAACCAAGGGTCCAAAGTGCTTTACTTGTACAATAAATGAGTATATAAAACATCCAACTTATTTCAGGGGCCAAATATGTGTTTGACTCAGATATGCAGGTAGCAAATAGATCTGTAATTTTCTGCTGAGAGAGGTTCAAAGGCTCGTATTATACCAGTGTTAACATATTCAGCAAAGACTTGTTGGCTTTTTAAATATTTTTTTTTTCTTTTAAGTTGTGCCTGTATCAGTGAGGTGTTCTGACTTCTCTTAGGTTTTAGTTATGTCTGTGTTGCTACTGGAGAAATGCGCCCTCTCTTGTCATCTTGTCACTAAGACAGAAAGTGATGGGAAATCAAACATTTTGAGGTGTCACCAGAACAGGAATAGAGAGGAAATCTAACATAGGTTCTCCTAACTTTAAGTGTTTTCTATTTATATCCTGTTGTATCTATAGGACAGGAAGTGAAGTTGAATCTTCCCAATGGGAGAATAATCCCAACATGGGTTTGAAACATCCCATAATATATCCAAAATGAATTTAAATATAGTGTAATGGTTGCAGGTAGAACTGTGCTAAAGTTGTTCTAGTATTAAACTTTCAAACCTGTCCACCTTGTTATTGCAATATTTTCCAACATGTTTAGAGGTTAGCATTGAGTTCCCGAAAAACTTAAAAGAGCCTATTCTTTGTCTTTGTGGATGTGTGGGGAATTATAGACTATGATTATAAAATACAGAGCATCTCAGAACAAACTATAGAGCCATGAAAATGAAATCACTTCCACGTTCCCGTGTATTTTCAAGGAGATTGAAAGTCTAATTATATCCAAATGGCCTAATGAATATTCATTACCCTGTTATTGAGTTTCAAAAATATTCACAATCAGCCTCATGATCTGGTTGCCCTGTAATCCAGCACATTGTCAATTAGCATTGTAGAAGTTTTTTATCCACCCCCACCTGTACTGAGCGGAAGCGGGAAACTGCATTTCACCACCAGCACCTCCATTTCCTTGAAATCTGACTAACAGGAATTGTATAGGGAATAACGTGACCGCTGGATTCTCCATGATACAATAATGGCATTCATATCCCTGACAAAATTGATTACAGAAACAGAGCTCAGAAGGGTCACACAATATGGCAGAGGAAATATTCAAGCTGGCATGTAATATTAGATCATAGCAAATAGAAATGTACATACCATATTGTGGATTGTATTACTGGGCCATTGGATATTGCGTTATGTTTTTAGCTGGAGTACATTAGATTCTGTTTGTAAATAATGAAGAAAAGGATTGACGTTTGCCATCATGCAGCCATATTATTTCTTTCATTCTCCAACTGTTAGGGCGGCTTCACGCTGCCCCATTGTGCTTTTGCTAATTCTCAACTAACCCGTGGTTTTCACATGGGCTAGCTTCGCTTTCTCATTGACTTCTATGAAGACCTGCGATTATGGTGTGGTTTCAGAAAGCGCACCTAAACTCCTGCATGCTGCATCTTTGATGCACTTTCTAAAGCCCCACCAAAACTGCAGGACCTCATAAAAGTGCATGGTAAAGCCCAGCTAACCCACATGAACATGGTGCATTGTGAAACCGACCTTACTAGAAAAAAAAGATAATCGATTGGTACATTCTTGTTGCCTACATCTCTTTTATATCTATCGCCAAATTTCCAAAACCTTATCCCTATAGTGAATAAAGTTAAAGAGGAACTTTAACCACTTGATTGTGGCTCAACCCTTGTGAAATGCGCCACCATTTTCGATAGTCTGGAGCATGCACAGATGTTCCAAAAGTCTCTGCCCGGCCTTCCGGACCTGCCAGAGCCCTGCGGTAAATCTGACTCACTCCCTCAATGCACTTTGCTCTCTTGCGCAAAGAAACCTGTGTATACGCAGATGTGCCAAAGGTCTTTTCCTGGCAGAAGCCCAACAGAGTTCTTAAGCACATCTGTACACGCAATGTCATTCTTGTATAGGTGAGAAATGAGGAAGTGCTGCTCTGGAGCAGATAAAAAATAATAAAGGACTTAAAAAATAAAATATCCAATTGTGGTAGAGGAAGGGGACAGGAGCCAGGTACACCCATATTGTGTTTCGGGGTGGAGGTCTGTTTAATAAAGTCTGGCCAGGGAAGTCCCTCCCTATAAACAATACTTACCAGCACCCTTTAGCTAATAGCTTCAGCAATTTAAAAGAAAACCAAACCTAAATACTCCAACTACTCTCATAAATACATTGTCATGTAACACGCAGAATCTGCTCTTCAGAGTGAGAGAGTCCTTTGCGGTGGACATTTCCCATTGGCAGGACTGTGGTGTGTCTTGGAGTCTTCAGTGGCAGAATGGTGACATCACAAGGTGGGACAGTGACAAGACTGGCCAGCAGAGGTCCTCATTTTTCAGTGCTGGATCACCACTAGTAGAAGAGGCACCACCAAGGGACATGTGATGGCGGAGTCACGTTACTTAAAAAGGGCTTTGGAGGATTTTTGTAGTGCCATTACTATATTCTGCGTAAGAAAATTAGTCTCATCTGTATGTGGATTTTTATGACCTTGCCAACACAAATAGATTTAAAGTATTCCTATTCTGCTTTCACCTTCATTGTAGTGACTGAATAAATACCATTTTACCTGTTCTGTGGGCCAGCGTACAGAAACATACCTAGACAAGTGCTGAAGAATACAAAGACTGATATTAACATAGAAATGGGCCCATGTGGTGTGGACTGGCACACCAGATACATGGACTATCTTATAGTTGGTGGGGTTATGTACTCTTTTTATTGTATTTCATTTATTTTATATAAAAATGCTTAACAAAAAATAAAGGTCAGATCCAAACCCTGCAAATAATTTTTTGTGGAACTGCAAGCAGAGTGGATGTTTAACCACTTCAATACCGGGCACTTTCCACCCTTCCTGCCCAGACCAATTATCAACTTTCAGTGCTGTTGCATTTTGAATGACAATTGCGCGGATATGCAACACTGTACCCAAACAAAAATTTTATATTTTTTTCCCCACAAATAGAGCTTTCTTTTGATGGTATTTGATCACCACTGGGGTTTTTATTTTTTGCGCTACAGATAAAAAAAGACCGAAAATTTTGAAAATAAAAACGTTTTTTTTTTGTTTCTGTTACAAAACTCTGTACATAAAGTAAGTTTTCTCCTTCACTGAGGGGCACTGATGAGGCAGTACTGATTGGCACTGATGAGGTGACACTGATGGGCACTGATGATGAGGCACCTATATGCAGCACTGATGGGCACTGATAGGCGGCACTAATTAACAGCACTGATATGCAGCACTGATGTTCACTCATAGGCGGCACTGGGCACTCATAGGTGGCACTGGGCACTGATAGGTGGCACTGGTGGGCACTGATAGATGACACTGTTAGGCAGTGCTGATAGGCATTGAGTGCCACCCCTATTGGGCAATGATTGCCATAACTGGTGGTCCTGCGGTGGGCATCCCTGGTGGTCCTGGGTGGGCATCCTTGGTGGTCCTGGGTGGGCATCCTTGGTGACCCATGGTCGGCATCCCTGGTGGTCCTGGGTGGGCATCAGCGCAGACCCCCCCGTCAGGAGAGCAGCCGACCGGCTCTCCTCTACTCACGTCCGGCAGTAAGAGTGGAGGAAAAGCCGATAAATGGCTCTTCCTATTTACACTGTGATCAGCTGTGATTGGACACAGATGATCACGTGGTAAAGAGCCTCCGTCAGAGGCTCTTTACCTAGATCAGAGATGTGGTGTGTCAGACTGACACACCACACCACTGATTGCCGCAATGCTTGTTCTGCTGTATGTTATATGATGCTCATTCAGGATAATTGAACCACTTCCCGGCTGTCATTCTGTTATAGGCCGGGTGGGAAGTGGTTAATCATTTGTCCATCATTAGCAGTGCACATTAGAGCACAAAATGTGTCTTTTTGACATCAAAATACAGCATACCCCTGACTTTCTTTCATTAATAACTGTATTCTTTGTAAGAAGCACCACGAAATAGTGAAACCCAGAAAGGTATTAGCCACACCACTTTTCAAGGACAGTCGTTGCTTTGTTTCATTAGCATGTTTCTTCTCTGTAAATACAAACAAGTTCTTTATTTTGCAACGCTTAGATCAGCCAGTGACCGAGCACTCTTCTCGTATATTTTTCATGTGTACTAGTAGATGTTGCTTTATTTTTCTTATTACTGCATTAAAGGATCTTTATCCTGATTACATGTGGCGAGTGTGTCACCAATTTAGGACTGAAAGAATGGTTTCTGCATGGTATGATAAAAAAGAGGCTTGTGTAGCCCTCATTTGCTGGGGCTATGAAAAATGGCCCTCCCCAAAACCTGCAGGTAAAAACAGAACTTTTGCTAAGTGAAAGGAGTGGGTTTGATAATAACGTTTGCAATGCCCCCAACCAGGACAGCGCCTCTATGAACAGAGGGGATTTCCTTGCTGGGAAATTTAATCAAAGTAATTGGGAGCAGAAGAACTACTGCAACCAGCATATAACATTAATCATAAGCTTTATATAAGAAGAGATTAATTACAGTGCATACATCTAATGTACAAATAGGTATTATCAGAAAAGTTTTCAACAAGAGTTCTGGTGGGATTGTGCACATATACCCGTGTACGTATGTTTATTAGTAAAGATATTTCCAGCTGAATGTTGCAGCAAAGTTCAGTTGCAGTCGCCCCTGAGTATTACCATGATGTGACGTTTGTGTTGGTGTCAGAGACCTGAAGGCCAGATGTGCGGTGATGAGGAGACCTTCCAGCCTTTGTCCAACGAGTCTGGGATACAGCTTTTCCCCAACAGAAACCGTGGTATGACACTGGAATTCAGAGGTGGCCATTGGATGCCTAACCATTCCATGCATTAAAATAGATGTATGGACTTTTTTTTTTTTTGCAGGTTTATACTTACCGATGCTGCATCTTTCCACCGCCGGTTCTAACACTGAGAACCGAGTGATTATACACCGCCGATTGCTTGGTTCTCAGAGCTCTGTACCAGAGCGCTGGTGACTGCCAGTCATCATTCTCTGCTCTGCCCCCTCCCTTATTGGAGAACTGTGCTGTGCAGGGGGCGGGAAAGACAGGCTCAAGCTCTCAGTGGCTGGCTGAGAGGCTAAGCCGGGTGCCGGTCCAGGCATATGGGCTGATCCCGACTTCATTGTCACGATCTTGCTTGATCTGGGACCAGCTCTGTGACGTCAGCTGATAGCTGGCTTCAGCTAAAAATAGGTCACAGGAGCGCTGAACAAACTGCTGAGATGTACAGCCAAACAGCAGGACTCAGGAGCTCGCTCGCATGCGTGTACCCATAGAAAGTGGCTTTCTATGGGGGCATTTGTCAGAGCAGGAGCCAAGATCACTGGCAGGGAACCTGAGAAGAGGAGGTCCTGAGCCGCTCTGTGAAATTTCATTGCACAGAGTAGGTAAGTATAATCCTGTTTGTTATTTTTAAAAAATAAAAAAATTAATTTACAATAACTTTAACTAAAATAACAGGCGCTGCATATAAACTCTATTGATATAAACAGGTTCACCTACTAATATACTGAAAGGTGACCACTATACGCATACAGTCAGGGCAGCCATCAGAAATTTTTGGGCCCCTTACACAGCTTTAGGCCCAGACCCCCTCGAGCCTAAACACCAACATTTCCCAGGGCCTGCCCACGGGCCATCCCACCAAATCTGCACACCGGCCACCCCACCAGTATGCACTCAGCCCCCACACCTGTATATGTCAGCCCCCCCCCTCACACCTGTATATATGTCAGCCCCCCTCACCCTCACACCTGTATATATATGTCACCCCACACCTGTATATATGTCAGCCCCACACACCTGTATATATGTGCCCCCTCACACCTGTATATATGTCCCCCCCCACACTTGTATATATGTCAGCCCCCACACCTATATATATGTCCCCCCTCACAACTGTATATATGTCCCTCCCTCACACCTGTATATATGTCCCTCCCTCACCTGTATATATGTCCCCCTTACACCTGTATATACAGTATCTCACAAAAGTGAGTACACCCCTCACTTTTTTGTAAATATTTTATTCTATCTTTTCATGTGACCACCCTGAAGAAATGACACTTTGCTACAATGTAAAGTGGTGAGTGTACAGCTTGTATAACAGTGTAAATTTGTTGTCCCCCTTAAAATAACTCAAAACACAGCCATTAATGTCTAAACCACTGGCAACAAAAGTGAGTACACCTCTAAGCAAAAATATCCAAATTGGGCCTAATTAGCCATTTTCCCTCCCCAGTTTCATGTGACTCATTAGTGTTACAAGGCCTCAGGTGTGAATGGGGATCAGGTGTGTTAGATTTGGTGTTATCGCTCTCACTCTCTCATATTGGTCCCTGGAAGTTCAACATGGTACTTCACGGCAAAGAACTCTTTGAGGATCTGCAAAAAAATAATTGTTGCTTTGTATCAAGGATATGCAAATGTAAATAATACTGCAGCGCATATAGTCCATACAGGTAGCAAAAGTGTCCTTAGATGTTTACATGAGACAGTTCTATGATGCAAATGTAGGCACACCGACCATCCACCAAGAGCACCGTCACCAGAATCACCCAATAATCAAGCCCCTTACCGGAACCCACCGACCCCCTATTACGGAGGGTCAGTATTCGCTTCCAACAATGGCCCTGCTGTTTAATCACCGTAGGGTCTCACCATGCAGCTTCTCACATAGGTCGATGCACTGCTCGGCTCCACTCAAGGTAGCGATAACTTTTTCCCCCAAAAGCAACTTCCACTCGTTGCAATCATGAAAAAATAAAAGGATCCAATGGTGCAGACAATCCAGCAATTTTTAATAAAATTAGGAATAAAAAATATTGCACTCACATGATATCAAATATAGCAGCACATTGGAACGTTTCCAACCAAAGAGATGGTGGCCGCGGCTTCCTGGTCACAAACGGCAAGCGTCACACAGGCTCCACCCGACGCGTTTCGTCATCAGTAGACGTCGTCAAGGGGCGTCAAGGATATGCATTTAGCGAACCTCCAGATGTTGCAGAACTACAAATCCCATGAGGCATAGCAAGACTCTGATAGGCACAAGCATAACACCCAGAGGCAGAGGCATGATGGGACTTGTAGTTTTGCAACAGCTGGAGGTGCGCTAATTACATATCCCTGCTCTATATAAAGATGGCCTAGGCTATAAGAAGATTGCCAAGACCCTGAAACTGAGCTGCAGCATGGTGGCCAAGACCATAAGTCCCAGAACCGTTAGAAGAATATCGGATCCGGTAGAAATATATCTCGTCCCTATACATTAATCGCGTGGAGGTCGACAACGTTTTGATGTTCAGGGTAGTACGGAGACGGAGACCCACAATACGAACACGGATAGTCTCAGAACGATACGGAGTACCCTAAACATCAAGACGTTGTAGACCTCCAAGCGATTTACGTATAGGAACTGCGGGGAACTGCTGCAGATGACTACTGCTTTGCGCAGCCCACCTCGGACACACTGCGAACGGCAAACACTGGTCCTTCGGCGCCGGTGGTAGAGAAACCAACCTTTGCAAGGTTAC
>BLSH010537216.1:482849-495446 GCA_018402905.1 Glandirana rugosa | reverse complement strand
TATATACGGTATATATAATGAAGAAATGTGAAGAAAAATATCATATGTTACTCTAAGTCTGCCACGGGGGGGCGCTACAGTGGGAGGGGCTGAGAATCTCCTGCTGTCGGGAGGAGAGTTGGAGTGGTGCATATACAGTGGAGACATAGCTTTATGAAAGACAGGATTGCCTTAAAACGACCAAGCTATTTCAGCTGGAGGGGGGGGGGCTGGGGAGCGATGGGAGCTGACAGGTGGGGGGCGACAGAGGAGAGCTGCTGATGACGGAGGCACGTAAACTGACCACAGTGTCAGGGCTCAGCAGCCATGATAAACCGTGTCAGTTTATAGGGGGAAGGGCAGAACGAGGCAGAATCAGCCAGGTATTTTCGATTATACAAGGGGCCAAATTACACAGCACAAGCACTTTGCTGTTATTCACAGGATCCTTTTTTATTAAGGGTAACAAACACTTTAAGGTGTAAAGCAGGGTAGGCAACCTTAAAGAGGTGGAGATCTACCTGAACAACATGGGAGAAGTCAAAGCTCATCGGGCAGTGTCGCCTTCTCACACCTGATTTAAACCTCTAATTGCCGTATTAC
Source organism: Glandirana rugosa (assembly GCA_018402905.1). NCBI lineage: Eukaryota > Metazoa > Chordata > Amphibia > Anura > Ranidae > Glandirana > Glandirana rugosa. Next base: position 494,864 of record BLSH010537216.1, on the reverse strand, counting down.
CACGTCACAATCATATGCACCCGCCATTCATGGGTTTAACCACTTCAGCCCCGGAAGGATTTCACACTTTAGGACCAGAGCCCTTTTTGCGATTCGGCACTGCGTCGCTTTAACTGACAATTGTGCGAGGTTGTACCCAAACTAAATTTGCGTCCTTTTTTTCCCACAATAGAGCTTTCTGTTGGTGGTATTTGATCACCTCTGCGTCATTTCTGATCGCCGCTATAAACAAAAGAAGAGCGACAATTTTGCAAAAAAAACCAAATTTCTTACTTTTTGCTAAACTACAAATCCAAAAAAAAATATATAAAAAAAACATTGTTTTTCATCGGTTTTGGCCGATTTATATTCTTCCTCATATTTATGATAAAAAAAATCGCAATCGGCGTTTATTGATTGGTTTGCGCAAAAGTGGCCACATTTACGGACGATGAGAATTAATTTCTGGGGTTTTATTTTTTTTTATTTTTTACTAGTAATGGCGGCGATCTGCGATTTTTAGCGGTACTGCGATATAGCAGCGGACATATCGGACCATTTTGACACTTTTTTGGGGCCATTGGCATTTATACAGCGATCAGTGCTATAAAAATGCACTGATTACTGTGTAAATGCCATTGCCAGTGAAGGGGTTAACTTGCAGGGGGCGCTCTAAGGGTTAACTGTGTTCCCTGGGCGTGTTCTAACTGTGTGTGGGCTGCCCTAGCAGGGGAAGGGGAGCGATCACAGCTTCCATATAGAGGAAGGTGAGTGTTATTGCCTGCCAATTGCGACCCATTCAAGTAAATGGGGCAACTCTGCAAGTGTCCCACAACTGCATGCTTCTGTGGGGTCCAAGGGATTAAAGCAGGTGGTGAGAAAGCAACACAACACTTGCCCGCTTAACCACGTCACCTCCGGAAGAATTTTCCAGTTTAGGACCAGAGCACTTTTTGCGATTCGGCGCTGCATTGCTTTAACTGACAATTGCGCGGTTGTGCGACGTTGTACCCATACAAAATTTGCGTCCTTTTTTCCCCACACATAAGAGCTTTCTTTTGGTGGTATTTGATCACCTCTGCGTCATTTCGGATCACCGTTATAAACAAAAGAAGAGCGACCATTTTGCAAAAAAAAAAAAACAAATTTCTTACTTTTTGCTAAAATTCAAATCCAAAAAAAATATATAAAAAGACATTTTTTTCACCGGTTTTTTCCGATTTATATTCTACCTCATATTTGTGATAAAAAAAATCGCAATCTGCATTTATTGAATGGTTTGCACAAAAATGGCCGCGTTTACGGATGGTTAGAATTAATTTCTGGGGTTTTTATAAATTTTTTTTATTTTTTACTAGTAATGGCGGTGATCTGCGATTTTTAGCAGTACTGCGATATTGCAGCAGACATGTCGGACATTTTTGACACTTTTTTGGGACCAATGACATTCATTGATTACTGTATAAATGTCATTGGCAGTGAGGGGGTTACTTACTGTGGGGGGGTTGGGCTACCATGGGCATGAGAGATCTAACTGATCCCAGTGACAGGGATCAGTAGATCTCCCATGCCCGCACTGTCAGAATGGGGAACCGCCGTGTTTACATCGGCGGTTTCACCTTCTTTGCCTGTGGCCGGTCATCGCGGCTCGCTGGCGGACATCGGGTCTGCCCGAGCCACGGGCACACTCCTCAGGAGTGCGGCGGGCGCGCGCCCCCTAATGGCCATTCGCAGATCGCCGCCTTTTTACGGCGATTTGCGGCCAGCGTCCACACTGCCGTCGTAAATATGTGGTAGGCAGTGTGGAACTGGTTAAACCCCTTGTTTGCTGTACTGCACAAGGTTGCAGGGCACTTGCAGAGCAGCCTCGATCGCTTGAATAGGTCATGCTTGACAGGTGCTACACCCACCGACCATGACAGGGTGCATAACTGCTGCTGCAGCTGTGACGTGTACACCCCTGGACACTGCAGTAACATGTAAAAACACGTCTTAACTATGGGGTTTTACCACCCCTCAATCTGCAAATGTAAATGTACCCTTACTGTTCTGAGCCCCCTATAAGGCTGCTTTCACCCTGCTGTGCTGTGGTTTACCTGCAGCACGGGTACAGAGCAGTGCATCTGCGACTTTCCTGGGTTAGCTATGCTTTGCCATAAACTTCTGTTATATCCTGCAGGTGTAGTTCACTTTCTGAAAGTGTACCAAGCCCGCAGGATATAATAGAAATCTTTGGTAAAAAAAACCCCTGGAAAGCTGCAGGTACACTGTACTGCACCCGCGGTGTGGGTAAACCGCAGCACATCAGTTTGAAAGCAGCCCTATACTATCATACCCAGTGTATTGCTTCACACTGACCTTAAGATCTCTTCTTTCCTGCTGCTGGCACCACTCTGGAGACCACTAGCCGGGATAAGAGGTGGAGTGCAGTTGGTATCACTCCACATGGGACAGAAGCCGGCACTACAGAGGAGGCATCGGCTTATGCGGCTCTTGCTCCCCACTACAGTTCCAACTTTACAAATATTCCCTCTGCATTGCACTCTGATGCTCTGGAATGGGGGGTCAGCAAGCCCAGACTGCCATCTACCAGTCACCTGTCCGCGATCTACTGGTAGAGCATGATCTACAGGTTGCTGACCAGAAGAAAAGTGTATCTAAAGCCTGATTTTTTTTTTCTCTCCTGGTGTCATTATGTCCTTGTGACCATTATCACCGGGACTGAAAGTGAGGGAGAATCCAAAATTGTGAGTTTTAGCCAAAACAAGAGAGGATATCTTCCAATGGGGACGTCTTCTAGTGACAGCTGCCTAAGAGAGAGTTTTCTCCACTTTAGAGTGTGTTCTTGTATGTTCCTGATGTGCCTACAGGACATGAAATTAAGTGAAATTGGGACATAATCCGGATGCCTGCTGGGCCTGGCCGAATTTCAATTCATATTTGGGCTAGCGGGTTATACAGAAGTTGATCTATTAACTGACTTGTGAACAACCAGCTTGTCAAGTTTTTCCAAACTATCAGTGCCGCCAGCTATAGCTCCCCTTCATCAGAACACAATGGCTCAGCGGCTCATTTTTTGTGGGAAGCACAGTGATTATTGCTACTGGTCTCCTAGATTGTAAGCTCTAACGAGCAGGGCCCTCTTATTCCTCCTGTATTGAATTGAATTGTATTGTATTGCATTGTAATTGTACTTTCTGCCCTAATGTTTTAAAGCGCTGCGCAAACTGTCGGCGCCATATAAATCCTGTATAATAATAATAGTAGTTATAGCCGCTTGCAATAATTGCATATAAATATCCAGCATGCTGGTTGTACCGAAGTCGATCGACGGACCGACTTGGGTACAATCAGCCTGCCCATACATGGCTTGAATCTCAGTCAATCCCTACTGAACCAGCTTAGATTCTAACTGCCTAAGGGCCCTTTCAAATGGGCATGTCCGTGTACGTGCTCTCTTTTGCTCAGCGGGGATCACTCTGATGATCCCCGCTGAGCTGACATGCAGAGAGGGATCCGTCAGAGCCCCCGCTCTCCCCTATGGGAAATCAAATGACAGTGGATCCGTCTGACACTTTACGGAAGCGGAGCGGAACGGAGAGCAACGGGTGTCAGCGGACATATCCCCGCTGACATCCGTCGCTCCATAATGGTGTATAGAAGCTCTGCTCGGGTCCGCCTGAAAAAACGGACAGGCAGACCTGAACGGAATGTCTGTGTGAAAGGGCCCTAAGGACACCTTAGGACCCTTAGGACATTTTTTTCTTTTGTTGCTAGATTTGCGTTTTTCTCGAGCTGCCTAATCTTATGTATATTAACCAGTGAACTTCTATTAATCAAATGTACAAAAATACAACTGACATACCAAGGTTAAAGCAATATTAATATGGGAACGTCATAATCCTGCGAAACAAGTCCACATTTAAGTGTTAATATTATTATATAATATTCTGCCGATGGATTGATTTTAACACAGGAGGTGTAAAAACAGCAAATTGAAGCAGATTCTGGACATCCCACAGCACAACGTCCATCACTAACAAATCTCCCATACATGAACTCACGTCACCAGCCCCTCTCTCTCGTGCCTGTGAATCTGATCTGAAAATATCTCCTTTAAATAAATATACAGAGAAGAATGAATAGGAGCCCACATTGAGCTCAGGCCTGATCCGGAATCTGTATACACATCCAGGAACAGAAACATACTCACCCATATATGCTAATAGACACACATCCTCTGCAGGGTACATGAACACACACACTGATTATGTTGTAAATTTGTGCGTAAACAGATGCAACAAGCAACTCTGCACAGCGCACAAAATATTAACACATTGACTAGTACACATCACCTGTCAAAAATGATTGATGCTATTTATCTTTCCAGTGTCAGCTAACATCCTTAGGGGAGAATTTTCACTGCGTTTACACCGCTGACCCAGCGCCAAACAAAAAGGCTTTGTTTGTAGCTAAGCTCACAGATATTGCCAGCACAGTGGCAGTGAGGTGCGCGCGGAGGAAGAAAATACAGTAAGATCAGAGTTATTTCCTGGTTAAATCTACTGGTTACTCTTTAATTTAGAATGAGTTGTGTGTTTTGGGACAAAGCCAAATTTCCTGAATACACACAGGCATTAGAAACGCTATGGAATGATTCTGTACTATGAGACTTCACACAGTTTGAGGGAGCTTCCTCCTAGACTGTGGTTGGTTGCTTGAATGCTATAGATTTGGTAGTGTAAACTTTGCAAGACTAGTTCATAGTTTAACTAAGAAGGGTAATGACGGAAGAACTAATTCCGCTGAGGAGCAGACCGTTGTGCTTCTTCGATAAGAAGGTATGAAGACCTGTGATGATGCGAACAGTGTGGTACTTACCTGTGATCTCAGTTTACATTTAACAGATTAGTGAACAAAGAATTCTAATAAACAGGCATGGGTTAATGCACATCACTGCTCTGTTGACGAGCACTGTATATATATGTGTGTGTGTGTGTGTGTGTGTGTGTGTGTGTGTGTACTGTTCAAAGAAAGACAGAAGGTGACACAACTGTGATATCCATTAAAGAGGAAGTAAACCCAGATTGGGTTTACTTCCTCAATATACCCCTGTAATGTAGAAGCATAATGGGCTACTATGCATGGCATAGTAGCCCATTATATGCCACTTACCTGCAAACGAAGCCTGCGATGTCCAGCGCTGTCCCCTGTGCTGGCCGCATCCATCTTCAGCCCTGTGACTGGCCGGCGTCGCGTGACGTCACTCCCATGCATGCGCGCGGGAGCCGCCAGCCACGGCACGATCGCAGTGGAGTAACGGCACGGAGGCCGTTTCTTCACTGCGCATGTGCCGACATGACGTCGGCACAGCACATAAACTGCATATCTCCTGAACCATGCAAGATATGCAAGGCACCTACAGGTAAGCCTTGTTATAGGCTTACCTGTAGGTTAAAGTGGTTGTCACGAGTTGACAACCACTTTAACTAGACATCAGTGACATGACTGAAAATGCAGCCTATCCATTCACTAGAAACCAGTGACATCACTGAGACTGCAGCCTATCCACTCACTAGAGACCAGTGACATCACTGAGACTGCAGTCTATTCACTCACTAGAGACCGGTGACATCACTGAGGATGCAACATATCCAATCACTAGAGATTTGTGAGTCAATTACTGAGAATGTAGCCTAGCCATTCACTAGAGACCAATGACATCACTAGGAATGAAGCTTGTCCAATCAAAAGAGACTTTTGAGTCATTCACTGAGAATGCAGTCTATCTCTTCACTAGAGACCAGTGATTTCACTGAGAAAACAGTCTGTTCATTCACTAGAGACTGCTGACATCACCGATGCTGCAGCCTATTAATTCACTAGACCAGGGGTGTCAAATTGTTGGCCCTCCAGCTGTTGCGGAACTGCAATTCCCATCATGCCTCTGCCTGAGGGAGCCATGCTTATAACTGTCAGCCTTGCAATGCCTCATGGATCTTGTAGTTTTGCAACAGCTAGAGGGCCGCCAGTTTGACCCCTGTGCACTAGACGCTGTTGACATCACTGAAGATGCAACATATCTAATCACTAGGGCCTTATGAATCATTCACTAAGAATGCAACCTATCCATTCACTAGAGACCGGTGACATCACTGAGAATGCAGCCTATCCATTCACTAGAGACCAATGACTTCACTGGGAATGCAGCCTACCTGTTCACTAGAGAAACTACTTTACAAATATTGATTTACACTTTATCTCAGTGTCCATTGGCACTGCTGTTCAGCACAAAACACCTTACCTTTTTTGAGTGGCAGATTTTATTACTCAGCTCAGTAATGTTTGTCGGCACTTTTTAGCTTCCAGCATTCATCTGAATAATCCGAATAATACCAAATGCAAAATGGCTTGCAATATATTTTCTACTTCACTGGCTTTTGTCATTTTCTGTTAGTGGCCCTGAAGACAAATGCTCTGTGCCACCTACTATATACTGTGTTTAAGTTTACCTGCATTGTGTTATTTATGTTCTGATATATTTGTGTATTTATTGGTGGTTTAGAGCCACTACAACTTGTTACAATTACATTTGGTACATCCCCTTGTTTTTTCCCTCCAATTTGATGCTAGTTAGTATAATCCTAGCTAGACCCTCCCTGTTTTCTATTAGGGCCCATTCACACATGGTCACTACAAGGAAATTACAGCTTTTTTCTTTCCTGAAATGTAATCTTCTAATGCTGACATTCTGGAGCTTTGTCAGCGCTCCGACTTCGCTTGACATATCAAATCCCATCGCTACTGAGCCGGTCCAACTTCAAAAAAAGGTTCCTGCACAACTTCAAGTCGACTTCTATCCGACTTGTGCCCATAGAAGTCAATGGAAGTCGCCTTCTTAATGCAAGCGACTTTACAGTGAAAAGAATAGAATTTTATTTGGGGCAACCCCCTCCCTCCCTTCTCTGATTGGCCACAGGCAAATTCACCTGGCATAAGTCGTGTTGTAAGTCTCCTGAAGTTGTGCCGAAGTTGCGCTGCAATTGCCTAGCAAAGTCGCGCCTAAGTCAGATTGCCCCTGTGTGAACCGAGCCTTATATGCCGCATTGGTCATTGCAGGGACACAATATAGAATCCAAAGGCTCTAAAAGTAATCTTACCATAATTTCCAATTTGCAGTGTTCATTAAAATAATCCCTAGTTATCCTGCCATACATGTTTCATTCCAGCTCTTCCTGTTATAGGGTGACAACACTTTATTGTGTCTCTAAGACAGGGTGTAAATAGAACTTTTCTAAAAGGGCACCGAAGGAAAAAACTAAGACGTGTAGGGCAGCCCCTCTGCTGTTAGCTACTAATACCACAGTGTTATGTATATTAATGTATACACACTTCTTGTCTCAGGGAGGGCCATTGAAATACCCAGAAGGAGGAAGTAAAGAAAGTGAGAGGCTCCGTTCCATGCTGGTTGGACAATAGTTGGACGATCCTCCTCTGACTGCAGATCTTGTTGTCAGGTCTCCGACACAAAGTCAGATGCCAAATCATCCTCAGGCACCTCTGCGACTGGACTTTGAAAAACATTCATCTGGAGGTATCTCTATTATTAAATATATATACTGAGATATATCTGCACAGTTCTACTAGGACTCATATTGGTCCCTTTGCTGATAATACCTGTTTGTCCAATGGATGTATGTGCTATTATTCATCTTTTCTTATATAAAACTTGTATTACTTGTACATCTTTATCCTAATGGTTAATGGTATATGCTGGTTGCAGTAGTTCCTCTGCTCCAAATTACCTTGATTAGATTACTGGTTAATTTCATAGGAAGGGGATCCCCTCTGTTCACAGAGGCACTGTCCTAGGTGGAGGCACTGCAAACTAGATTATCAAACTCCCTCTTCCACTTAGGGCCCTTTCACATGATCGTTCCGTGTGCAAGCTCCGTTTTTGCTCAGCGGGGATCGATCAGATCCGTTTCTGCACTCTGTGCAGAGACGGATCCGTCAGAGCCCCTGCTCTCCCCTATGGGAAATTGGATGACAACGGATCTGTCTGTCCGTTGTAATCCGAGCCGATCCACAGACAGATGGAAAAATAGGTTTTAACTCTGTCACACTTTACGGATTGGATCAGAGAGCGGTGGAAGCCAGCGGACCACCTGAAAGACAGACAGGCGGACCTGCACAGAACACCCGTGTGAAAGGGCCCTTAGCAAAAGTTCTGTTTTTCTCATTTACCTACAGGTTTAGAGCAATATCCTGTTTGGGGAGGACACTGTGTCATAACCCTCCTGTTTTTCTTAACAGCCCATCTCTGTTATCCTATGTGTCCATGCACACATGGACGTTAATTGTCGTTTAACAGCAGTGGCGTTTATGGACTGAACGCCCTGAATTGGCGTCCAAGAGCAGTTCTTCTGACCACAAAAAACCGCTGGACGCAGATAAACGCTGCTAACTGGCCGTTTGTCGGCGTCCAGCGTTTTTTTTAGTCAATGAAAGCTAATGACGTAAAGAAAAAGCTCAAAACGCAGGCGCCGATAAACGCTGCTAAAAGTACGTTTTCTAAGCAGCTTCTCCTGCCACATAATCCAATGCCCAGAGAGCATCCAGTGTGCATGGAACCTTCAGCTGTGGTAGTGGGTGTTGCTTGTAATCCATGTGTAAGACCCCATACATACTATACAACTTTTCTTGTCAGATTGCCTTCAGATTTGCCAAAACCATGTAGTGCAAGGGACCTGCCTGATTACATACAAATTGAAACTCTTGAGATTTGACCTCATATTATATGGTTTTGGTAAATCCGAAGGAAAAAAATTACAGAAAATTGGATAGTATGTATCTAGCTTAACTGTTATGAATCAACTTTTTTAAATTAACTCCTTGCTTCCCCTCCCCCCTTTCTTTAACTAATTGCATAAGAAAAAAAAGTTGAAATCTCTACATATTTTTTTACTCACCTACATCTGTGCTCACGTCAGGGTCCTGAGTCTTTGGGACATGAGCATATGATTTGTATCTGTGATCGTGTTTATGGGTAATCTGTGTGATTTTGTAACAGGAAATAGTTTGCATGACAGACATTAGTAGCAATAAGAATTTATTTCTGTACTTAGTAAGGATGCTTGGCTGTATGTAAAGTGTATTGTATGAATGGCATAGAATTTGGATTATGGATCTGAGGCCTGAAAGTCTCCACTGATGGGATAGACATACCCTTATTACTGTGCAGGTGGGTCACTTGCTAGCAGCAGCTGTGATTGACAGCTCTGAATATCCTCCGCTCACCTGGGGGAGAGTTATTAGTGGTTTTGGATGGGTATACATTTTGGATATCAGAGATGTGTGGTATTATGAACAGGGCACAGTGTTTGACTAGCAGCTATAGATGTGCTTTCTGGTGCAATTAATGTTTGTCGAAAGGCCAACTTCATAGCTACCTTTAATAAGACCACCTGCTAACAAAAGGCACTTGTCTCTTGCAAAGGCTTCAATAGTCTAATTCAGTCCCATCTATTCCTAACTGAAGGGGGTGGACACCAGCTGTGTATCAGGACTCTGACAGTAATTGGTGTCAGATTGGGCTGATCTACCACAATATAAATTAGATATTATGCAATTTGTACATATACATATATTAAAAAATGAAGATCATTGTGATATATTTACTGATAAAAAAGTACATCATGCACTCTTTAAACGTCTAATTAGACAAGTAGGATTATAGCCATTTGTTCCTTTTTTTACTATTATTATTTATATAATTTCCTGCAGCAGAGGAGCTTAAACTCTAGTGCCCCCACAGTCACACACTATTAGTATTTTATATTTATATAGTTCTGACTAGGGATGCACTGATACTGATACTAGCATTTTCGCGAGTATCGGTACTCGCAAAAATGCTCCCGATATCAAAAGTGACGTCGCAGACCCCCGCACATTCCATAACCAGGCTCTGTGAAGGTGAGTGACACAGGCAGAGCCGCAGCTGCGGGGGAATTCCACCCCCTCCTCCAGCCGAGCAGCTATCATGTGCCCGGCAATGCCCGCTCCTATTGGCCACATTCAGGGCCTATGGGAATCTGACCAGCGGGCCCAGAACTCCCTGGGAGTGGACTGCAGCCCCCAGCATGCCTAGCGGGAGGGGGAAGAGGAGGAGGGAAGAGAGGACCGGGAGAGAAGAGGAACCATGAGCCTGTCAGGTGGCGGGAGATCCTATTTATCCAAGGTAAGAACTTACCTCCAGATGGGGGGACCGGGGATGAAGGCTTCCATAGAGGTAACCGCCTCCCTGTCCTCCCATCCACCTGTCTGGCTTCTCGCCCTGTCCTCCCATCCACCTGGCTGCTCTCCCCTGTCCTCCCATCCACCTGACTGCCCCCTCATCCTCCTTTACACCTGGCTGCTGCCCTCTGTCCTCCCATCCACCTGGCTGCTCCCCCTGTCCTCCCACCTGGCTGCTCCCCCCTGTCCTCCCATCCACCTGGCTGCTCCCCCTGTCCTCCCATCCACCTGGCTGCTCCCCTTGTCATCCCTTCCACCTGGCTGCTTCCCCCTGTCCTCCCATCCACCTGGCTGTTCCCCCTGTCACGTACCTGACGGTGGAGTCTGTCTTGTGCAGGGAACAACCGCTCTTGCGCACCCGATTCAAGGACCCCTGGTAGTGGAGACAGAGGCCCAAGAGTGCGGGATGGCACGAGGGCTGGAGGGTCACCGATGACGTAGCGATGCTCCAGGAGACGTGCAGATAGAAGGATGGTCGTTCAGGCTGGGTCGGCAACAGGCTGGCAGGAAGGTACAAAGGATCAGGCGAAAGAGTAGTCAAAGTCCAAGCAAGGTTCGTTAACGGGCGGGCAGCAGAGGTACAAGGGAGCAGACAATCGGATGGTCGTGGGTAGCCGGGGTCGGTGCAGGTAGAAGACAGCAGGTCAGGACAAGCCGGGTCAACAGGAGGCAGAGCAACACGGGAACTGGTATCCAGAGCTGGGGCTTACAGGTCGGGAACGCTGTAGAGCGAGCAGCACTTGGTCCCAGCAGAATCCAGGCTTAAATAGGCCCATTTGGCGCCGTTTCCGGCGCGTGCGCGCGCACGGGAGCGCGCGCGCACGCGGGCGCGCACGGGAGCGCGCGAACGCGCATGGGAGCGCGCGCACGCGCGCAAATGTGCGCATCTCCGCGGAAACAACAGATTTCAGCCGGAAATAGTTCTTTTTCCTAACACCCCCTGTCCTCCCATCCACCTGGCTGCATCCAGCCTGTCCCCCCATCGACCTAGTTGCTCCCCCTGTCCTCCCATCCACCTGGCTGGCTTCTCGCCCTGTCCTCCCATCCACCTGGCTGCTCTCCCCTGTCCTCCCATCCACCTGACTGCCCCCTCATCCTCCTTTACACCTGGCTGCTGCCCTCTGTCCTCCCATCCACCTGGCTGCTCCCCCTGTCCTCCCACCTGGCTGCTCCCCCCTGTCCTCCCATCCACCTGGCTGCTCCCCCTGTCCTCCCATCCACCTGGCTGCTCCCCTTGTCATCCCTTCCACCTGGCTGCTTCCCCCTGTCCTCCCATCCACCTGGCTGTTCCCCCTGTCACGTACCTGACGGTGGAGTCTGTCTTGTGCAGGGAACAACCGCTCTTGCGCACCCGATTCAAGGACCCCTGGTAGTGGAGACAGAGGCCCAAGAGTGCGGGACAGAAGATGGACGTGGCTGGGGCCGATGGGTGCTGGTAGGCTAACAGACGAGGGAACATGGAGACGACGGGCGGGCAATTGCTTGGAACGAACCTGAAACTGATGAGAAAGCGGACTAGGAAACATGGAAGGACGGTCGGACAACGGCTGGGTCGGACTTGCTGGTAGGAAGATAGACGTGCAGAGGACCTCGTAGCGATGCAGTAGCCACTGGGAGGTCGGGAGCACGGTAGGGCGTGAGAACCCGGAGACAGAGGTGATGGTCCCCAGGAACTTAGCCCACGCGTTCTCGCCAACAAGGGACGTGTTCTGTCTGAGGTGGCAGTCCATGCACTGTCCC
>BLSH010537216.1:472541-482839 GCA_018402905.1 Glandirana rugosa | reverse complement strand
CATCCAGCCTGTCCCCCCATCGACCTAGTTGCTCCCCCTGTCCTCCCATCCACCTGGCTGCCCCTCTGTCCTCCCATCCTCCTGGCTGCATCCACTCTCTCCTCCCCTCCCCTCAAGACATTGTGTATGTGTGTATATATAATTGCGCTTTATAGTTGGCCCCCCTACTCTTATCCCTCTCTGGCTGTCTTCAGTACCAGGCCTGCAGTCACTGCTGTCACTTCTGCCTGTTGCCTCCTCCTTCCTTCCACCATCTGTCACCTCTGCCCCCATGTCTCCCAAGAACCCTTCTATCCCTATCCCCCCCAGCAATCACTGCCTTTTCCATTCCAACTCTCCCACCCCATAATCCCTATTTCACCCCACCCTCAACTGCCTTGCCCTCACTTACCCCTCTACTTCCATCCTGCCATCACCCAACTCCCTAACAAGCATCCCCCCCACCTCCCAAACCCTCCCTCTATCTACGCGGTAGGCATCGGTAATTGGTATCGGTGACTACCTGAGGTAAAGTATTGGTACTCATACTCAGTGGCAAAAAAGTGTTATCGGTGCAACCCTAGTTCTGACATATACCGCAGTGGTGAGAACACCAAGCCAGTCACACCAGTCTCTGCACCATTAAAGCTTACTCACTGTCATGCACTATTATTGTTATATATTTATATAGCTTTGACACATATTGTGTTGCTGTACAAAAAACACTAAAACAGTCACATCAGTCTCTGTGCCAGAGGAGCTTACACTCTAAATTCCCACCACAGTCATACAGTATTATTATTATTATACAGTTATATAGCTTTGACATATACAGCAAGTTACATCAGTCTCTGTACTAGAGGAGCTTACACTCTCCACCAGGTAGTGCTGTTCTGCAAGGTGCTGTCTCACTCTGCTTTGGTCTCAGCTGAGAGAAACATCAAGCCTAGAGCCTCTCCTGCAGGCTCTGCCCAAGGCACCATGGAGCCGGTGGGGGGGAGACTAAGGTGGAGGCTCCCCAGAGGCACTGAGGCCTACACCATGTGCTCAAGCTACTATGGATCCTGAGTTTGTCCCTATGCAAGAAGAGTCCTTATCAGCCTTCCAGGACAGAGTGGTGATTACTAAGGAGAAACAGAAGCTTGCTGTCCTGAAGGCGGATTTCAGGAAAAATAAATCTCTTCACAGTAAGACCTGGAGCAGTAAGAGTGAAGACTCCAAGCTGAGGAGGCTTTAAAAAAGCATGAAAAGTTGGTCGCTTCTCTGAAGGAGAGCAGTGGTATATTCAAGGAGAAGTATGAGAATGAAGAGAGATTCCAACAGATGAAGGAGAATGCATGTGCCAGTACCAGCCAGAGGGTGGATGCCAGTACCAGCCAGAGGGTGCATACCACAGCAACAACGACAGTATGGATGGGGGTAAGGAAGTGGCTTCACATGCTGGCCTCAGTACTACCCCTGTCTCAGGATCTGTCGCATCTGAGTCAGTATCTGCCCCCCTCCCTCCCCAGCAGCCTGGGTCATCTCAGGAGGACGCTGAGGAAAATGGCGGATTGCTGCAGGCCGTTACAGAAATGGAATCTCCCTTGAATGGCACAGACTCATCAGATGAAGATCTTGGTAAAGGAGTGCTTGCAAAAAATCTCTCTCAGTGTGTGAAGGACTTTCCTGAGATTGCTGCTACAAAGAAAGAGATTGCACCTGCCAGCAGATCCTTGCAATCAGCAGAGAATGCAGGAAAAGATGCCAAAGTATCCAAACAGAGAAGTTTCTGCTGGCTGCGAGGAGTCCCACATAAACACTAAGACTACGAAGCAGGAGTGCCATATAAACGCAGAGGAGGAGTGCTGTATAAACGCTGAAACTGCAGAGCAGGGGTGCCGTATGACTACCAAAACTGCAGAGCAGGGGTGCCGTATGAACGCTGAAACTGCAGAGCAGGGGTGCGGTGTGAACGCTAAGACAGCAAGTGTTTTATCCCAACAGAAGACTTTACTTGATTACGGGACTTCTGGTAATTGTGGTACTTCTGGGAATATGTTGAGCGGGACTGCTATGCTGTAGGGGAGGAGGGAGGAACAGGTGGTGTGTAAATTGCTAAGCCTGATTTCAGAGGTTCCTATGCAGCCAGTGAATGTGTCATCTGTCCCAAGTGTGAACTATGCTAAGGCTGTGTCGGGACAAATTAATGCTGCTGGTGGAAGGGTGCCGGTTGTGGGACTTTCACCTAACGCACTTTCTTCCATTAAACGCAGTAATGTGGTAAAGCTCAGGTGGGAAGGAGGAGGTATTCCATCAGGAGGGTGGTTGTGGATAGGATCCTAGCCATGGGATTTAAGGAGGAGGATATTTATGTTCTTATCAGTCTGGCTGGTTCCTCTGAATATTATTTGTCATTTGTGCATCCAGAGTCACTGGATTTGTGTTGGGAGCGATATGAGCATGTATATAGGGGCCAGCCGGATTGGAAGGGGCTTGTCCCCAAGGTAATCTCACGACAAACGTTGATTAAAAATTTGACTCTCCTGACAATGAACGAGTCTATACCCCCTGATGATTTATGGGTCTGGTTGAGGAGGTTTGGTGAAACATTGTGTCCCCTAAAATGATTGTGGATGATAGAGGAATCTGGACGAGTGGGTGGTCGGTATCAATGAGGTTGAGAGTGTGTGAGAATGTGGTCCAGCATTTGCCCTCCTCTGCCTTTATTGGTAGAGTTAGTTAGGCTTACCATCTTTTACCCTGGTCAACCTAAGCTGTGCCATAAATGTGGAGCTAAAGGACATTCCTCCTCTTCCTGCCCAGAACAGAAGTGCTCTTTGTATCAGAAACTGGGGCATGTGGCAAGGGACTGTAAGATCATTAAATGTAACCTATGTGATCAGGTTGGCCAACCTTATAGCCTGTGCCCTGAGGCTTTGCACAATAAGCCTGAGCTAATGGAGGAATTCTTCCGTCCATCTGTGTCAGCGGATCCTAGTGTCTCTGTCCCATCAGAATCTGTGTATGTGAGGCCCGCTGTGGTCCCCCAGACAGTATCAGAAAGTGTGGTTTTCAAGTCTGTGTCTGCACCTGTTGTTTCTCCTAGAGTAGTGAAGGCAGTTGAGGGTGGTGGACCAGCACATGTGGCTGTGCCAACCCCTCTTCCTCGGCGTGGCAGAAGTGCGGCGGGAGGCAGCAGACACCAAGGGGTAGAGTGGGTGATGGATTGTATGATGGGGGGGGGGGGGGCGGTGGGAAGGGAATGAGAGTATCTGGTGCAGAATCCAAGGTGAATGATGTGGAAGTCGGGGTGAAAGATGTGGGGAGAGGGCTTAATGGGGGGGGGTTGGCTGTGAATATCCTGGGGGGGACGGGTTCTTCCGTCAGGATTGTCGAATGAGGATATGGAATGGTTGGAGGCCAAAAGGAAGAAGGGTAAGAGGAGAAGAAGAAAGGATGTCAGTGCTCCTGAACCTGGGAGGGTGGAGGTGTCAAACGCTTTTGAAGTGTTTTCTGAGGTGGAGGGTTAAAGTTCGTTTGGTGATGAGTCTGTGATTTCTATGGAGGAGGAATCACAAGGGACATTAAAGCGTGTAGGGTCTTCAAGTGGGGAGGGGGTTAAGCAGGCTAAGAAACGCGTACCCCAATAAAAAAGGCTGCATGCATGGGTTAGATATCTAATTGTTTATTAGCCTGAGGAATGTTTAGGTGGGGGAGGGCTTTGTTGTACTTTATTATTATAATAATAATATATCTTGTTTTGAATATTTAGTTCTGTTTATGTTTTTTGGCAAAAAAAGCCAGTTTGTTTTTTTAATGCTGAGAGAAGCTACTTTTTGTTTGTTTATATGTCATTTATTTACTCTCTATATATGTAAATATGTTTTTATTATGTTATATGTTTGTAATATATTTAATAAACAAAAATGTACACTCTAATGCCACTATACAGACACACAGGGATGTGTGATTGGGTATTTGCAAAGTGAAGCTTTATCTGATTTTCTAAGCTCTGGAGCAAATGCACTTGTAGAGTCTGCAAAGTGCACACTCTATTCGACTTTAGGAAATCAACCCCACAGTCTGGAAAGTAATTGCTCAGTATGCAGGCCCCCAGGACATGGTGATCTCTCTCTCCTATACCTGTAGCAATACACGGGTCTCACTAGTGCTCTATGATGATCCTGTCCCCGACCCTTTTCCTTCTTATCTCCCACTTTTTCCCAAGTGTCACTGACGTGATCACAGAGCAGGAAGTGAGGAATGGTGCTGGGAGAAAGCTAGTGGGTGCCCTCTGGTGGTTGTAGGGTGGCAGTGCAAGTTGTGCTGGCTCACACACCCACTCCCTGCAGCGCGGCCTGGCCCCCAACAGGCATGGGGGTTGGGGAACTCTGCTGTAGACAATCCACCAGTTATTCTTCATGTACAATAATTCTCCTGCCTGGTGGAATAGCTTTCAACTATAATTAGTCGAGGAATCTTCAATCAATCTCTGTTCAAATAGACCATGCTGCTGGTTGCAATGCTCAGCATGGCCCATCAAAGGAATGGATTAATTAAAATGGTAGAAACACAGATAAAGTAATTGTTTTTATTGGCTTTATTTGATAATTGTTCTTTAGCCAAATCTATTGAATTGGGTCCCCAAATTAGTAAAATAGTAGCCCGAAGCAGACCACCCGGCCCCTTTCGCTCGCACACCCCGCTCGCAAGCCCTCCAGCCCCACACTTACCCCATCCAGATCGTCGGCGGCTTCTCTGCTTCTTCTACTAGCCATTCCTGTCACTTTTCCTCTTGGCCAATCCGGTCTTAGGACCCGCTTCCTGTTCTGATTGGCCAGGAGGAGAAGCAGGAAGACAATAGCGAATCAACATTTGCTAATATCACAAGTGGGTGGGCAGAGCACTGCGCCCGAGCCCACCATTTTTGAAGCCAATTAGAGCCTCTGGCTCATATCATCTGCTTCACAAAAAAACCCCATAGAACTCGATACTTCTGACGCCCCGCGTGGAGATTAAGGGCTGGCACATACAGATCAAGGGATTGGGCACCCCTCACGGATGGGCCGTCGCTGAGTAGCGTTGAACATGGATAAATATAAGTAAAGTAAAAGAGACATGAAATAGGAACAGGTGTATCTTTCTTCAAATGTATTTATACATTGAGTCTCGGCAGTCTCTGAACTATTAGTACCATTTCCCACATTATAATCCATCAGACTAAGTCTGCTACCTGTGGCTTCATCTGAGGTTTACTGTGTACGTTGCAAATTATCAGTACCATTCCATGAAATAGACATTGAACCACACACTTTATAGGACAGCATTTGTGCGATCTTCAACTTTGAAGTTGGTGGAAAATATCTTCAGACTATATAGCTATTTGATGAGTTGGAATCCTGTTTTTAATTATGAAAGTTTATATAAGCAGACCGCGGCAGTGTCACCATCCTCTCTACACTGAAAGCTTTAGAGAAATGGTTCACTTGTCAGAAATGGATATGAGTTCAGACTCCGCTTGTGTAAATACTGTCTTGTTTGGAGGTAAATTGCATTAAATTCTTTGGTGAAATAACGGATTTGATTTGAGGAACTACTGAGCAAATATACAAGAGGAAGGCTTTCTGAATAGCAGTTTAAGTATGTCAATCAGTCAGCAGGCCCTATGTTCTGCTCGATGTGTCCAACCTGCCAGCCTATCGCTCCTTTTCTCTTGATTAATGTAATTCTGGAAAAATAAATCAAACTCTTCTTGCATATACATACAGTAAAGAGGGCCTTTCTGCAAACATCAAATTAAACACATTTCCTCTGAGAATTTAAGCTGGCATTTTCCCTTTAAAAAAATAATCTGTAATTTCTGATGGACAGAAAATGAGGGAAATGCATTGTACATAATCAGTGCATTTCCAGCCAGTAAAGGTCTACATCACGGCCACCACTTGATAAATAGCACTGAACTAAGCATACACAGTGGCTGTGAGACCTGCACCTTAGTTTCTCCAACAAGTTTGTCCTGCTACTTGTTAAAGAGGTTGTGGACTCTGAAAGCTAAGCCGAAAAAGCCAAGCAGAAGGCAAAGTATGTGGAAGCAGCCATCTTAGTAGAGGAAGGGCTATTTTTCCTTGTATCAGAGATCGCCCCCCCATCCCTGATGACTGGTAATGTGATATTCAGGAAAATCAGCAGGAGGGTTAAAGGAAATGCATATCCACAGAATAGAGGAAGCAAGGAGATCCTTGTATTGCATGTCCTTAGGTAAAGCCTCCTCACATTAAGTAGCATAGTGATGACATTGCCAAACATCACTCCACATATGATGAGACTAGCAGTCAGAGACAACAGTTCCTAAAATCTTTTTTCACCTGAATATCTATAGTGTGAAATAATCTAAGGCACAGGAAGTGTACTGCTATTTTATCTGAAGTAATTTAAAGTGAAATCCACCTAGCTCATCTTAAAATTGTCCTCTCCTCCCTCCTAACACCTATGCTAACTAACCTGAGTAAGAAAGATGTATATACTTACATATTTTCAGGCCGCTCTGGTTCGGTCACTGTGTCAGCCAGCAGCAGCTGCAGGGGAGAGGAAAGAGCGCTCTGACAACAGCTAGCAAAGCCCGAATCAGTGACGACACCAATAGGCTTCAATGGTCCATCCTTTGTTGACACTCCCTTCTCTACCCTGAAGCTGCGTTGGCTGACACAGGAGCACCAGATCACTTGACCGGACCAGAGTAGCCCAAAAACAGGTACGTATATACATCTTACGCAGATTAGTTAGCATAGGTGTTAGGAGGTGGGAGGGGACAGTTTTTTTTAAGGCAAGTTAGGTGCAAGCTTTTGCCCTATATGACAAAAGTTTTTAACTAACTGGTTTGGCACAATTAACATTTCTAGAATTTCTAGATGTTACCTATAAGTTCGCTATTGTTTTTTTTTTTTTTTTTTTGAGGGGGGTTTAGGTTCACTTTGAATTGAAGCCTACCTCCAAAATTTTCAAAAATACATCTAGTTCCCTACTGTTATTCAGTTCTTGGTGCCCATCAATGCAGCCTACCAGTGCCCATCAATGCAGCCTATCAGTGCCCATCAATGCATCCTCATCAGTGCCTATCAATGCAGCCTACCAGTGCCCATCAATGTAGCCTACCAAAGCCCATCAATGCATCCTCATCGGTGCCTATCAGTGCAGCCTACCAGTGCCCGTCAATGAAGCTTGTCAGTACCCATCAATGCAGGCTACCAGTGTCCATCAGTGCAGCCTACCAGTGCCCATCAATGCATCCTCACCAGTGCCCAACAATGCAGCCTACCAGTGCCCATGAATGCAGCTTATCAGTGCTCATCAGTGCAGCGTATCAGTGCCCATCAATACAGCCTACCAGTGCCCATGAATGCATCCTCATGAGGGCCCGGATTACACAGAACGGGGATCTCGCTGTTACATGGAACTTGGATTTGTATTGCCTGTCGACTGCTGTTAACAAAGTCCTGCCTTCTAGACTGGCGCCCGTGATACACATCACACTGATTCAACTTCCTGGTATTGGATCAGAAAGCCATCTACCATAGGAGCTCCTCTAGGAGGCGGGACTTTGTTACAGCGACTGCTGGGCGTTTCAGTTCCAAGGTCAGTGTCACAGTAGGAGATACCCTATGTGTGATCACACATATATACGTTTAGGCATGTAAAGGAGGAGAGGACTCTGACAGGGGCTGATGGAGTAATTGATGCAATCGCGATCCAGCCGTTCTCTGCATCGATGCAGAATCGATATGCATCGATTAAACAATTATTTTCAACACCCCCTAGTTGTCACCCTGTTACAGAAAAGTGGAAAAATAACTACAGATAAAAAAACTTGTTAAAGGAAGGACTTTGAAAAATCAAGATTTTCTGTTGGCAATAGTGTCAGACTTCAGAATATCCTTTATGCCATTATTCATTTTGTCCAGAATTTCATTTTAAAGATGAACAGGAAAGGCACCTGTATACTTTGGTTTATTTACAGTACTGTATGTGATAAGAGCTATATCAGGCATGTTTGATAAAACCAGTCAGGTCACATTTTTATTCTGCATTTCCCAGTGACTCCGATTAGCTACTACTATTACTGCTATCATTAGTCCAGGACAATTATCAGTTCTATAGAGGCCCACATATGGAATACATTCTAGACGGTGCATGTAACATAGATGCTTCTGGTGAATACATGGTGGTCAGGAAAAGACAGCATTGACAGATACATGATGACATACAGCTGTGCTCATACGTTTACATACCCTGGCAGAATTTATGATTTCTTGACCATTTTTCAGAGAATATGAGTGATAACAAAAAAACTTTTCTTCAATTCATGGTTAGTGTTTAGCTGAAGCCATTTGTTATCAATCAACTGTGTTTCCTCTTTTTAGATCGTAATGACAACAGAAACTACCCAAATGACCCTGATCAAAAGTTTACATACCCCAGTTCTTAATACCATGTATTGCCCCCTTTAACATCAATGACAGCTTGAAGTTGTTTGTGGATGAGGCTCTTTATCTTCTCAGATGGTAAAGCTGCCCATTCTTCTTGGCAAAAAGTCTCCAGTTCCTGGAAATTCTTGGGCTGTTTTTCATGAACTGAACTTTTGAGATCTCCCCCGAGTGGCTCAATGATATTGAGGTCAGGAGACTGAGATGGCCACTCCAGAATCTTCACTTTATTCTGCTGTAGCCAATGACAGGTCGACTTGGCCTTGTGTTTTGGATCATTGTCATGTTGGAATGTCCAAGTACGTCCCATGCGCAGCTTCCTGGCTGATGAATGCAAATGTTCCTCCAGTATTTTTTGATAACATTCTGCATTCATCTTGCCATCAATTTTGACCAAATTTCCTGTGCCTTTGTAGCTCACACATGCCTAAAACATCAGCGATCCACCTCTGTGTTTCATAGGCCTTGTTGACCCCTCTCCAAATGTAGCATTTATGGTTGTGGCCAAAAAGCTAAATTTTGGTCTCATCACTCCAAATTACTTTGTGCCAGAAGGTTCGAGGCTTGTCTCTGTGCTGTTTGGCATATTGTAAGCACGATACTTTGTGGCATTTGCGTAGTAATGGCTTTCATCTGGTGACTCGACCATGCAGTCCGTCTTGCACTTCACCTGAAGTTATTTGTGGGTTTTTCTTTGCATCCTGAACAATTTTACTGGCAGTTGTGGCTGAAATTGTAGTTGGTCTACCTGACCGTGGTTTGGTTTCAACAGAACCCCTCATTTTCCATTTCTTGATTAGACTCTGAACACTGCTGATTAGCATTCTCAATAACTTGGATATCTTTTTATACCCCTTTCCTGTTTTATACAGTTTAACTACCTTTTCCCGCAGATCCTTTGACAATTCTTTTGCTTTCCTCATGGCTCAGAATCCAGAAACCTCAGTGCAGCGCTGGATGAAAGATGCAAGGGTCTGTCAGGAGTCCAGAAACTCATTGACCTTTTATACACACACACTAATTACAAGCAAACAGATCACAGGTGATTATGGTTACCTTTAATAGCCATTCAAACCCCTTTGTGTCAACTTGTGTGCATGTTATCAGGCCAAAATCACCAGGGCGTGTACACTTTTGATCAGGGTCATTTGGGTAGTTTCTGTTGTCATTATAATTTAAAAAGAGTAAACACAGTTGATTGATAATTAATGGCTTCAGCCAAACACTAACCATGAGTGAAAGAAATGTTTTTGTGTTATTCTTATTCTCTGAAAAATGGCCAAGAAATCATAAATTCTGCCAGGGTATGTAAACTTATGAGCACAACTGTACAGAGAATGAAAATGTGTAGACTGAGCCCCAGATTTTCATATATATATATATATATATATACACTGTGTGCAGAATTATTAGGCAAATGAGTATTTTGACCACATCATCCTCTTTATGCATGCTGTCTTACTCCAAGCTGTATAGGCTCCGAAAGCTCGGATATGTCGAACCTCATTCTGTCGTACGTATTTCTCCTACTACACCAGTTTTATGAGTAAACGGATTATTAAGACGTGTGTCACATATATATATATATATATATATACTTTTAGACCCCGAGTCAGATGTGTAAAAGTAAGAGACATGTCAACACGAGTATTCAAATGTATGGGACCGTCTTAAATACTAAAGAACCGGTAAAAAGTCTCTTATTCTTATTGTGTTTTTGTAAAGAAAGTGAGTACCAATCACAAACCGACTTCGGTAATTAATAGTTAGTTGACACAAATGAGAAAAATTTAATATTACTGTTGTCTTTGATGGGTTTACTGGGACTAGTTTTCACATGTGCGGGACCACTAAAAC
>BLSH010537216.1:460454-471276 GCA_018402905.1 Glandirana rugosa | reverse complement strand
TTAGATCTGATTGGTTGCTCTACTTCTCAGCAGGCTTGTACTGTATGAGGTCCCTGTGCAGACTGCTGCTGGCAATCAGTAGTTTGCTCTGTGGGGGACTCTCAGTTACTCTCGCAGCTACGCCTGCACCATTGTTTATTATACTTCCACATACACAGTGGCATAGTAACAGGAGACATCTTCTGCTATATTAACCCTTCCTAAGAGCAACAAAGCAGCGGCGTGGGGATAAATTGCTTCTTTTCATTCCGTCATGAATCATTTCTGCATTTGGTATGATGGAAACATACCAGCCTCCCCCCCACCCAACAACACTTCCTCCTGGAATGCCTCTATGAACACGATCCCCTATTTTCTTGGAAAGTCTCTGACATAGAAGTTGGTTCAGACTTAAATAACACTTTGAACACTTTTGCCCCTGTCTGCCGCAGCTGAGCACAAACATTTCCCTTCTCCTAAAATTAGCACGCAGGAATTTATTTTGTAAAATGCGACTAGTATTTTTTCTCTGTGAAGCATTGAAAATGTAAATGTGTATGCTTGTTATTTTATTTTGTGACGTACATACATCTGCGTAACTCTCTTTTTAGCGGGAGTGTACAGTAATAGTCTATAGCAATCTGTATCACTGTCCACAGCTGTTAAATCTGATAATCCTGCAATATTTGTGAATTGGCACCTTTGAATGGAAGGCCCTAGACTGGCAGTGTAGGGTGTTGCAGCTCAGCAAAGAGGGAGTTAATGAAAGCCATATGTACGGTGATTTCATTTCCTTGATGATAGAGGTCTTCCTCTTTTGTATTTTGGCTGGCATCCCACTGGCACTGTGTTTGTGGTTGACGGACTAGAAGCAGAGTAGGTCCCTTGCGGTTAATAAATTAGTCAGCAGGATACCGAGAATGTCATCAATCTGGTCCCTGGCTCAGCAGTGTGGAATTACAGATGGGGGTTCCCGGCATGTACCGAGATCTGAAAAATGGGGAGAGGGAGAAGAGACAGAAGGACATGGGGAAAGAAATGGTGGAAGCTCTAAGGCCATTGCTGATAATTTTTCCCCGGGCAATAGTAAGCTATTTTGCAGCTCAGGCATGCTTGCCACTCATAGACAATGGCCAGCATGCTGGGCAATTTCTATATAGGCAAGCACTGATCATTTTCAGTAGATAAATAGGAACAAACGTTTTCCAGCCCTGCACCATTTTTGGAATGAGAGATGATATTATAGCAAGTGCTGTGCCAGTCTTGTCATAGAATCTGTGATGGGCAAATCTCTCATCGCCAATTGTTCCCACTTAGAGATGTGATTGAATGTAATTGCCCATACAAGCAAATCTGGAGAGAGGTGCTTTCATCATTCATTGGGTAAATGAGAAAGCAAGGTAAATGGGCATTCAAAGCGCTGCACAAACTGTTGGTACTATATACAGTGGGGAAAATAATTATTTGATCCCCTGCATATTTTGTAAGTTTTGCAACTTACAAAGAAATGAAGGGTCTATAATTTTTATCATAGGTGTATTTTAAATGATAGAGACAGAATATTAACCAAAAATCCAGAAAAAAAAACACATGATACAAATGTTATAAATTAAGTTGCAGTTTAGTGAGTAAAATAAATGTGTTCCCCTAGGAAAATATGACTTGGTGGGGAAACCCTTGTTGGCAAGCACAGAGGTAAAATGTTTCTTGTAGTTATGAATTGGGGAATAAAAATGGGACTTTATATGAAATTTGTGCTGATGGAGTGTTACATGGATAAGGGGTAAATAAGGGCAAGGGTGATTGGTGTAAGAATTCATATATGGTACACAACAATATACAAAAATAAATAAGATAAAAATTTATTGGTTCATATAATGGGTAGTATCTCTTATCATTATTCATACATATACAGTATCTCACAAAAGTGAGTACACCCCTCACATTTTTGTAAATACTTTATTATATCCTTTCATGTGACAACACTGAAGAAATTACACTTTGCTACAATGTAAAGTAGTGAGTGTACAGCTTGTATAACAGTGTAAATTTGCTGTACCCTCAAAATAACTCAACACACAGCCATTAATGTCTAAACCGCTGGCAATAAAAGTGAGTACACCCCTAAGTGAAAATGTCCAAATTGGGCCCAAAGTATCAATATTTTGTGTAACCATTATTATTTTCTAGCCCTGCCTTAACCCTCTTGGGCATGGAGTTCAGAGCTTCACAGGTTGCCACTGGAGTCCTCTGCCACTCCTCCATGACGACATCACAGAGCTGGTGGATGTTAGAGACCTTGCGCTCCTCCACTTTCCGTTTTGAGGATGCCCCACAGATGCTCAATAGGGTTTATGTCTGGAGACATGCCTGGCCAGTCTATTACCTTTACCCTCAGCTTCTTTAGCAAGGTAGTGGTTGTCTTGGAGGTGTGTTTGGGGTCGTTGCCATGTTGGAATACTGCCCTGCGGCCCAGTCTCTGATGGGAGAGGATCATGCTCTGCTTCAGTATGTCACAGTACATGTTGGCATTCATGGTTCCCTCAATGAACTGTAGCTCCCCAGTGCCGGCAGCACTCATGCAGCCCCAGACCATGACACTTCCACCACCATCATGCTTGACTGTAGGCAAGACACACTTGTCTTTGTACTCCTTACCTGGTTGCCGCCACACATTCTTGACACCATCTGAACAAAATAAGTTTATCTTGGTCTCATCAGACCACAGGACATGGTTCCAGTAATCCATGTCCTTAGTCTGCTTGTCTTCAGCAAACTGTTTGCGGGCTTTCCTGTGCATCATCTTTAGAAGAGGCTTCCTTCTGGGACGACAGCCATGCAGACCAATTTCATGCAGTGTGTGGCATATGGTCTGAGCACTGACAGGCTTAACCCTCCTGTTATACAAGTTATACACTCACTACTTTATATTGTAGCAAAGTGTCATTTCTTCAGTGTTGTCACATGAAAAGAAATAATAAAATATTTACAAAAATGTGAGGGGTTTACTCACTTTTGTGAGATACTGTGTGTGTGTGTGTGTGTGTATAATATATACACACACACACACACACACCATTCAACACCTGCACAAAATATAAATTGAGTATTTAATTATAGCATTCCAATAAAGTACATTTGAGTACATATAAATACATTGCAGCAGGATACCTATTGGGTCAAGAGCCACTAATCCCTAGCAATGATAAACAGGGCTATATATAAATATGATGGCAGAGGATCAAATAGATAGTCAGTGTTCCATTCTAACACAGCTCTCGGTGCTGGGGCCCCCTGGGGTCAGCTGATATACCACTGAGACACAGCTGGGTTGTAAGTATAATTTATGAGGTATAAATCCTACCCCTACAGCCCCTTATATGCATGGCAGATTTTTGAGAATAGAATATATACTTTATTGCAGATAGGAAGTACAGGCTTGCTCCTTCCTAATGAGCGATTGGAAGCCGCAAAACACGTTGAGCCTACATTCGCCGCTACCTATATCTACCATTATTATTTTCGCATTGACTTGTACCACAGGTTCCATGTATCCATTGCTATCTACTTGATCCTCTGTCATCATAATTATATATGACCCTGTTTATCTTTGCTAGGAATTAGTGGCTCTTGACCAAATAGGTATCATGCTGCAATGTGTTTATAGGTACTCAAATGTATTTTATTGGAATGTTATAATTAAATACTCAATTTCTATTTTGTGCAGGTCTTGAATGATGTGTATATATATATGAATCATGATAAGAGATCCTATTCATTATATAAACCAATGAATGTTTTATCTTATTTATTTGTGTATATTGTTGTGTACCACATATGAATTCTTACACCAATCACCCTTGCCCTTATTTATTCATGTAACACTCCATTAGCACACATTTCCCACATAGTCCCACTTTTATTCCCCAATTCATAATTGATAGGGATGGAGGGAGATGACTTGAATAGCATCGCCTCATATATAGTCCCACAAACCCTATATTCCTTTTGTGTTTCTTGTAGTTGGTGACCAGGTTTGCACACATCTCAGGAGGGATTTTGGTCTACTCTTTTTTACAGCTCTTCTCTAAATCCTTAAAGTGATTGTAAAGTCTTGTTTTTTTTAAACACTTCAGCCACGGAAGGAATTACCCATTTCCTCACCAGGCCATTTTTTGCAATACGGCACTGCGTTACTTTAACTGACAATTACGGGATCATGTGACGCTATACCCAAACAAAATTGACGTCCTCCCCCCCCATTAGAGCTTTCTTTTGGTGGTATTTGATCACCTCTGCGGTTTTTTTCTTTGCTCTATGCCGCGTTCACGGATGATGAGAATTAATTTATGGGGTTTTTATTTTTTACTAGTAAAATCTGCAATTTTAAGCGGTACTGCGATATTGAGGTGGACATGTCGGACCATTTTGACACTTTTTTGGGACCATTGGCATTTATACAGCGATCAGTGCTATAAAAATGCACTGATTACTGTGTAAATGCCATTGGCAGTGAAGGGGTTAACTGTGTTCTCTAACTGTGTTCTAATTGTTTTGGTGCTGGGCTGGCAGGGGGAGGGGAGTGATCACGGCTTCCATATACAGGAAGCCTGTGATCACAGCACTTCCCCCTCTATGAGAACGGAGATCCGTGTTTACTTACACGGACCTCCGTTCTTTCACTGCGGGGGGGGGGGGGCATCCCGGGTAGCCGGAGGCGATCAAGTCCCTCCTACCTTCTCCCTGGCCCCCCCGGAACACAGTGAGCTGGATCTCGGTTTGCGATATCCAACCACTTTGTCGCCATCTGTCGGCAGTCGGCAAGTGGTTAAATTATTATTATTATTATTTTATTACCTGCACACCCAAAATCAGACTGCATGTGGGAAGCTTTGTATTGTGAACCAATCATGCTGTATTGCATAGTGTTATTCTAGAAATGTTTAAGTGTTGGGGGTCTAGAGGAGGGGTAATACAGTAGCATACAGGAGGAGAGGAGGGGTGATTACTTAGTAATAGCAGGAGAGGAGAGTGTGATTAGGTAGCATTTGTGAGAGATATGATAATTAGGTAGCAATAGTGGGAGGGGAGAGGGTTATGTAGTCTACAGGAAGAGAGGAGGGGGTAATTAGGTAGTATACATGAAGAGAGAAGGGAGTAATTAGCAGGATGGATTTTATTTAAATCAAGCCGATTTACATCATGATTTAAATCACTAGTAAAAAGGCTTAATTTAAATTAACTCGATTTTAATCATAATTTTTAAAGAGCCACTGTCATCTCTGTCCCACAGTAGCTCCTCCTCTGATCCGCTGTTGACTCACCAACAGTTCTATTCACTTTAATGGGATGGCTGGTGATGTAGCAGTGAACACAACAAGGTGAGGGATGTGGCGGCAGCAGGTGAGTGGATGCCCGCTTACAGGCACTGCCATAATGGATCTGAAATGACAGGTGCTCTTTAAATGTAAGGACTTATTCTTGCTGGTAGTTAGAATCTTTATTATTTGCAAAATGAAGTTTTCCTATTTAGAATAATAGGCTGTCAGGTTAGTAAAACAGCGATATCAGAACCAATTCAATCCTATAGTTTGTAGTGTACATAGATTTGCAAAACAATGGGATAATGGAATATTCCTGAACATTGTTTCATCTCATGGTTCCTATGAAATTGTGTGAATGCATCAATGCAGTGCATGTTATCTCAGCTTGCAGAGCTTGGATTCATTGAATAAGTATACCAAAAATGTAAATATTGCAGATTATACAACCTCATGCTACTTAATTAAGCTCAATTTCATGCTGAATAAACTAAATTATTAATGTATCTTAAGTAGAAAACTATCTTTAGATAGATTTTTACTCCAAAAGCATTCTATTAAAATGAATTCAATAAAAATAAAAAAAATCGATTAAAATAAAAAATCGGATTTAAATTAAAAAATCGGATGTTTTAAAAAAAAATTATCTCCAGCTTTCTGTATTCTTTTGAATACTAACATCGTGTTATAATTTTTCCTTCCTCATTCAGCAGCAGGAGTGGAGTCTTGGCATACACTGTGACACAGCTGATTGGAGGAAAACACACAACCCCCTTCACTTAGGCAGAAGAACGAAGATACTTGCAGTGCTGTTCTGTGCATAGATCAGCTCTCTGCTAATCTATTTATAGCACCCACCCCTACCCCAGCTGCTTTTATCTCCATCTAGGAGAACTTGTCAGAAGTTATCATGCTGATAACAGAGGAAGTAAGCATCAGAGAGACAAAGAACCCAGAGCTTTGGAGAGAGATAAGTAAACACTACAGATATATGTGCCTAGGTCAAATTTCATGAATCGGGTTTACATCCACTTTAACTCCAAATTGCCTGTTTGGGGAAGACTCTCTTCTGTTCCAGCATGACTGTGCCCCAGTGTACAAAGCCAGCTCCATAAAGATATGATTTGACCAGCTTGGTGTGGAGGAACTCAAGTGTCCTGCCCAGAGCCATGACCTCAACCCTACTGAACACCTTTGGGTTGAAGTGGAATGCTGATCGTGACCTAGGTCTTTTCATCCAACATCAGTACCTGACCTCACAAATGGGTACATATTCCCACAGACACCCTCCAACATCTTGTAGAAAGCCTTCCCAGAACAGTGGAGGTTGTTAGAACCCCAAAGGGGGTAACCGCATTTTAATGGGCATGTTGCTGGATTGGGATATCGAACAAGCTCATATAGTAGGTGTGCTCGGCAGGTGTCCACAAACTTAGACCATGTAGTGCACAGCAAGCCTAAAAAAATAGATGTTAACTCAAAATTACCTTACTACCTGAAAAGACCCCTTTAAATAGCACAGATTATCTGCCTAGGAATGCGTGTAGCTCAGTGATTTTGGTATCCCCTGGTACAGTTACAGGGGTGTTTTTTTTTGCTGTGGTATGGATTTTGCATATACGATAACAAAGAAGATTTGAGGTTTCCCCCTTATCCTCTCATCAGCAAACAGTTAAATGCATATTCCATACGGAGTGTGGTTGGAAAGCAGAGACCACAGTATTATTTAAGGGATATTTCTGGCAGTGTCTGCATTTTTGGTTATGACATCAGATTCTGGCTGATGTCGGTAATGTGTCCAAAACATCAGCACTATCTCCCCCTCTCTCTTGTCTGCGGGATCCCCTGAAGTCAGCTGTCTAGAACAGGCTGTTCTAAAGAGAGTCTTGGGAGGGATCCCGCTGAAGATGATCCATTCTGGAATAAGTGGGATATTCCTTCTCCAGGAATGTTTTCTGCTGTTCATCCTGTAAACAGCACATCCTTGGCCTCTTCTCACTCTCAGCAAAGAACAGCATTGTCTCAACAACACTTAAAGTGACACTAAGCAATAGCTTTAGTCTCCAAAAATAATCCATACCATAGGTGTGCACAGCCAGTTGCATTAGGATGTGCACCCAAAACACGTGTTCAGGAGTGCACTCTGTACAGAGTGCAGGGTTCAGGTGTGTGCTACATACAAAGTGCAGGGTTCACGAATACACTATGTACAGAGTGAAGGGTTCAGGAGTATGCTACGTACAGAGTGCAGGGTTCAGGAATATGATATGTACAGAGTGCAGAGTTCAGGTGTGTGCTACATACAAAGTGCAGGGTTCATAAGTACACTATGTACAGAGTGCAGTGCTCAGGAGTGTGCTATGTACAGAGTGCAGAGTTCAGGTGTGTGCTATGTACAGAGTGCAGAGTTCAGGTGTGTGCTATGTACAGAGTGCTAGGTTCAGGAGTGCACTATGTATAGAGTGCAGGGCTCAGGAGTGCACAGTGTACATCATGTAGAGTTAAGGAGCATGCTATGTACAGAAGGCAGGGAACAGGGCTACATGTCTCACTAGCCACTTTAAACCAAAAATTACTCTTCCTTTTCCCCCCAAATCTTCCAGTACAGAGTTTTCCACTAACCATCGTATCCCCATCCTTGATTGGATTGACATCCCAGTTCTAGATTCCCTATCTCCCCATTATTCCCCTCCAACACAGATCTCAGATACAGCACTGGGCAGGATATGTTCTTCTTCCTAGGCTCCTCCGCGTGGTCTGTCATTAGGCAGGTTAGAGCCAAGGAAGATCTTGCCTAGTAGAAGCTTTCTCGGCTTTTTTACGCTAAAGTTACAGGCAACGGGGAGAGATGCTGTGGGTCCTGGCAATTGCAGCACGCCAATGGATGCCTGGCACTAATGATTCTCAGGAGCTGTCACTTCTACATATAGAAGCCAGGCTTCTCTGTTTAGAAGTAAAAATAGTGAGCGGAAAGAACAGTGTCAGCGCCTCTGCCCTGTGCACACGGTGCGATTAGGGTGCGGACCTTGTTTGTGCACTGGTGCGCAGTCATGTTGGAACACGAAGGGACCATCCCCAAACTGTTCCCACAAAAGTTGGGAGCATGAAATTGTCCAAAATGTCTCGGTATGCCAGCGCCTTAATAATTCCCTTCACTGGAATGAATAGTCCAAGCCCAACCCCTAAAAAACAACCCCACACTATAATCCCCCCTCCACCAAATGATTTGGACCAGTGCACAAAGCAAAGTCCATAAAGACATGGATGAGCGAGTTTGGGGTTGAGAAACTTGACTGGCCTGACCTCAACCCAATAGAATTGAGACTGCGAGCCAGGCCTACTCGTTCACATCAGTACCTGACCTCGCAAATGCGTTTCTGGAAGAATGGTCAAACATTCCTATAGACACTCCTAAACCTTGTGGACAGCCTTCCCAGAAGAGTTGAAGCTCTTTTAGCTGCAAAGGGTGGGCCAACTCAATGTTGAACCCTACGGACTAAGACTGGGATACCATCATGTGCGTGTCAATGCAGGTTTCCCAATACTTTTGGTAGTGTAGTATATGTACTATAATATTAGCATTTGGGTGGCTGGCTGGGGGAAGCAGTAAAATCGTGCCTCAGCCTCTTACTACTAACAGGGGTGCTTATAAACATGCTTTTAATTATTTATGTAAAACCTTTATCCCAAAAGGAAAAAAAAAACTGTTGCTATAGCTGGTTATAGGTGTTAGCTAGTGCTCAGCTTCAATTTGGTAGTGTATCTAAATCTGCTAACACCTCCCCCCCCCCAAACAATGCTGTTATCCAAAACTGCCCCTTGTGCTCCTTCATCCAGCGTGTAGGCACTCTAATACAGGAGGTGTGTTACTGACCGGATCACCAGGTGAAAACAGAGGGAGGAAAAGCCTAAAAAAGAAAACTAATGCAGCAATCACATCTACTCATTGGTAAGATGCAATTTATTGCATTTTTGGTTTTGGGTTTAATACCACTTGAAGTTTTCTCTACAAAACAATAATGTGTTTCTACTTCTCGATCTTGGAGAATTGGGCAGCTTCCACCAGTCAGGTTTCCAGCAAAATCACACGTCTGTTCAAGCCTCAGAATAGCTCAACACAGCCAAATAAATATTGTTTTCTCTTCCATTACGTGTTATTGGGATTCAACTGTGGAACCCCTTAATGTATCTTTCTTAAAGGTTTGTTTTACCTAAAACTGATATCTTAGTTTTGAGATGACAGCAGGATATCGCTGCAGCCACTCTTTTCAGCCTTTGAGGGATTCTTGCTTTGAGCATTCTGCACTCAAATGCCTACCTGTTGTACCATTGAAACAGACCTTATTCTCCCATGGAATTTTTTTTTAAAAAGGAGGATGCAGCAGTAAGAGGGAGACTGGACAACTAATATCAAGGTCTGAGCTAGCATCTGAAGGTACTCATTTATTGAATATTGACCCTTTAACAACTGACCATCATCCAACCTGTATAGATATACACTACTTTTTGCCAGATTTGCTGGTTGAAAGCTGAAGAATGGGACATTTTAAGGGAAGAGTGAAAAATAGTTTTGCTTTTGAATGCTGTGTTTTCAGTTTTAGTTTTTGGGGGGTTTTCCTTGCAGCTTTTTAACACCTTTTCTGTCACTTTTTAAATAGGGGTCCTAGAGAACAGGCTCAGCAATGGCATGCAATGCCAAGCTGCGGCAAGCAAAGCCAATAAAATATTGGCATGCATCAAAAAGGGGATAAACTCCAGGGATAAATCAATAATTCTCCCCCTCTACAAGTCTCTGGTGAGGCCGCACCAGGAGTATGCCGTCCAGTTCTGGGCAGCAGTCCTCAGGAAGGATGTCCTGGAACTAGAAAGGGTTCAGAGAAGGGTAACAAAGCTAATTAAGGGACTGAAGGACCTTAGTTATGAGGAAAGATTACGGGAACTGAACTTATTCTCTCTGGAGAAGAGACGCTTGAGAGGGGATATGATTTCAATGTACAAATACTGTACTGGTGACCACAATAGGGACAAAACTATTCCGCGCAAGGGAACACACAAAGACACGCAGCCATTCATTAAAAATGGAGGAAAGGCGGTTTAACCTTAAGCTACGTAGAGGGTTCTTTGCGGTAAGAGCAGTAAGGATGTGGAATTCTCTTCCACAAACAGTGGTTTCAGAATCCACGGGTAGATTTTCAAAAAACTTTAATAGATACGAGGGTCGACTTTGGTGACAAACACCTTCTCTTAAGGTGTAGGAATGACGAGAATGGCGTTTCTTGGGAGATGCATCGAATTCCAATTTGGCGGAAAGGAGGTAAAAATTACTTACCGACGCACAGAAACACACAAGGGAACGCGCCTTATCAAAACAGGGATAACACCAGTGGTCATGTCATAAACATGTAACTTTAGTATAGGGGAGAGTTCGCAGAGAAGAGGTCTCTCTTATTCAAGTCAAGGGCATTAGAAAGGAGTATTGATTCCAGGAAGTCAGGGAATTAATCGAAACAATGGGAAGAGAC
>BLSH010537216.1:399927-430403 GCA_018402905.1 Glandirana rugosa | reverse complement strand
TTGTTTCCGCGGAGGTGCGCACATTTGCGCGCGTGCGCGCGCTCCCGTGCGCGTTCGCGCGCTCCCGTGCGCGCGCACGCGCCGGAAACGGCGCCAAATGGGCCTATTTAAGCCTGGAGACTGCTGGGACCAAGTGCTGCTCGCTCTACAGCGTTCCCGACCTGTAAGCCCCAGCTCTGGATACCAGTTCCCGTGTTGCTCTGCCTCCTGTTGACCCGGCTTGTCCTGACCTGCTGTCTTCTACCTGCACCGACCCCGGCTACCCACGACCATCCGATTGTCTGCTCCCTTGTACCTCTGCTGCCCGCCCGTTAACGAACCTTGCTTGGACTTTGACTACTCTTTCGCCTGATCCTTTGTACCTTCCTGCCAGCCTGTTGCCGACCCAGCCTGAACGACCATCCTTCTATCCGCACGTCTCCTGGAGCATCGCTACGTCATCAGTGACCCTCCAGCCCTCGTGCCATCCCGCACTCTTGGGCCTCTGTCTCCACTACCAGGGGTCCTTGAATCGGGTGCGCAAGAGCGGTTGTTCCCTGCACAAGACAGACTCCACCGTCAGGTACGTGACACCTCCCCAAATGAATCTAACTATCCTACTTTGAAGTTTCCACAGATGATCTTTCCTGACTGCTATGGGCAATGCTCGAAATAAGTAGAGCGCTCGCGGCAGGAGGGTCATTTTGATAGCATTAATTCTGCCCAACCAAGAGAGCCTACTATTTGACCAAGATTTCAGGTCTTCCTCAAGTTTACGATACAAAGGGGGGAGATTCTGCCAAATTTTTATATACATAAAGATCCAACATCAAAGGGGGACAAATGAAGAGGAACATTGGTGAAACCACAGAAGAGAGCAAGACTAACGCCCCAAATTTTGCCTGCCTGGTAAGGAGATTGGTACATTCGTAAACTTTATTAGAAAGAAATCCCATAATCAAGGAGATATCTATTGAATAATATCTACCTGAGGCTTAAGAAGCTGTATATTCTCACATGGGAGAACTCCCCAAATAGTTTTTTTCAAAAAAGGGTCCCTTTAATACGTGCCAAGCCCCTCTATAAATGGTTTCAGTGATTGGTGCTTGTTTTGGCAGGGGGCGGGGTCACCCACTGACGTAATCCAGAGGCCCCACCTCCTTATGACGTCATCACCCAAGGCATGATGAGGTGGTGATATAATAGGGGGCGGGGCCTCCGAATGACGTCAGCGGGTGACCCCGTCCCATGCCAATATAAGTCAATGCAGAGCGTGGATAGTTCAGTCATCCATGTTGTGTCAACATGGGAAGAAAAACAGAGGCAGAAGACAATGGCAAAAGAGCAAAAGACCCCACAAAAAAGCAGAAGAAAGAAAACGCTGGAGAGGGAGAAAAGCCGGAGAGGGCAGAAGACGCTGGAGCTGATTTAATAAAATATTTTAAAGACCTGTATAGTGGTTTTTTTTTACACTTTTTTTAGGTGAATGGGTAGGGGTACAATGTACCCCATACTCATTAACATAGGGTGGGGGGCCAGGATCTTCCAGATTCTGATAAGCCCCCGCCCGCAGACCCCGACAACCACCGGCAACATGGGGACAAGGTGCTTTGAGGTGGGGGTGATCCGACTTCTGGTGCGACTTCTATTCAAATCAATGGGCTCCCATAGGGAACCATTGATTTTGAATAGAGGCAGAGAAACGCAGCTGAAAGCTAGCGCTGAAAAACGCGCATTGACTCCAATGCAAAATGCTAATTAAATCACGTTTTTAACGTGACTTTTTTCCTGTCGTCAGTACTTGCTTTACAGCTCGTATTTTGAAACGCTGTGTGTATGAGGCCTTAATGTTGTTAAAATATACATGTATATCACTTCTCTTACCTGAGGAAAGTCTGTAGTTCAGAGATGCTGCCTCCCTCCCCCCTATAAGGCCACAATTCCCCCAACATGAATGGACCTATTTATGCTCGCTTCCATCGCCCCAGCAAGCAATGGCGCTGGCGTGGATGCCCAGAAGAGACGAGCGTGCATGCGCGAGCCACACCGCATCAAACGTCAGACGCGCAAAGACGTCATGCGTGTCGGAACGACGCGGCGCCATGATGAAAAATCTTGCCTTAGGAAGGATAGGTTTGGGGCGGAGCAATGGCCCATTACCTGCTATTTCTTTATTATCTTTTCACCAATGTTCCTCTTCATTTTTCCCCCCTTGATGTTGGATCTTTATGTATATATTAATTTGGCAGAATCATCAGTATGCAGGTAATAGACAAGTTTGAATGTTATGTGTGCCTCATGCATATGGTGGATATCTTGATTCTGTAATACATTTTTGTGTAATATCAGTGTTCAAACAGTTTATATTTATGTCTAAATATATTATTTTTTATTTCGTAGTGATTTTCCTAAAGCAGTATTCATCAAAAAGTCTCCCGATGAAGCCATCATTTTGCGAAACATGTAGAGAAACTGAATATACTGCATTATTCCAGCTTCTGTATGGATATATACTGATAAGTTGTTTTCAATGTTTTCAATAAAATTTTGATACTTTTTAAATCTGTCTTCAAAATCAATTTGCTCTCTTCTCTTGCTAAATATATGAGTGATTAACACTCCTTCTGAGCAAAATATATCTGGGACTGGTTTATTCAATAATGCCTCAGGGGGTTTTGCAAATATTCATATGAATCAAGGAGTGGATCAACTTGTAAACCTGAATCAAGAAGTGAATCAATTTGTAAACCTGAATCAACAATTATCAACAACCTAACCACCACTGGACATGTCCACCTATATGGATCAAAGTTTCTTCCAGCCAGCAATCACAGAAGCAAGTAGAAGGGTAGTCACAGAAGAATCGGGCCAACCATGCTGGGGTATAGTACCACCTATATAAAAGAGTTTTCCAATATTAGCACATTTCTGGAGCTTTTAGACACAGCTTGCCATATTACCAGCCAATCCTCCAGATCCAATGGTAGGTTCATTTTGGCCTTCCATTGGAATTGATAGGATCTAATGGGCACCCGCTTAGCAGAGACTACACAAGAGTAAATCAAAGATATTAGACCCTTGGAGAAAGGATCAGAATGGCATTTGCGTTTGAAATTTATCAGTAGATATGGGGAGGATTGATGACTTAAGATTGAGTAAATAAAGTGCCTCAACTGCATATATAAATTGTTCAAAGAACAATAAATCCTAGTAACTATTGAAAGAAGAGAATACCCATCCGGTGCAGGAAAGGATACATGATTTTTTAATGCACAATCCTTATATGCTCCCCATTTCCCTATAACGTAGGTTTCCAAACCCACAGTTCCATAAAGATCATTGCTGTGTGCTCTGCCCAATATCACACAGCCTTGCTTCAAAAATTACTAGTACATATAGCTCAAATTTCATTGGCTCACTGGTCCATCAAACTACAAGAAGCCGATCACAACTTCAGGATATGCTTTTTCTGGGGAAATTCTATACACCAATAATCTACAGTACACCTGCATACAATGAAGCCATCTCATGCAGGAGTAAGCATTTTCAAATGTAAACAATTACATTAAAAAATGCGTCTAAAGCATGCATCCCAATTTATTGTAAGCAAAGTATTCTCCCATTGGCATGTGGTTCTACAAGATTATTGAAATCAAAAGGATGGAGAAAATCATGGCTTTGGCGAATCATAGAGAAGATTGATTCCATAACGCATGGCTCTTTTGAAGTGAATTTACTTGTTCACCATAATACCATAGCAAACTGGAATCCCAGACTAAGAGGCAGTGTGAAGGATCACATGTTAGTTGGAATCATTAAGAGATGCCCTGGACTTCCATAAAGTCACTTATAATTTGCACACGTACCCCCACCCACCCCTTTCTTTGGCTATATTTCTTTTCCTCTTCTCTCTCTACTCTATGTGGGTTACATTTTAACTTCTGTTGGTTGTTAAGTACCTGTAAGTTATCTCATCTTATAATAACATTTAAAAAAAGCCTTTAATAACATTCTAGGTAGTCATGCAGGACGTTCGATCATTAGGTATTCACTATGACGATGGTAGATGAAATGGTCAATTGATAATTAGCTGTTGTCATTTTCCGCTTTCTTAAAGGGCTATTAATTTCTGTATGACTATGTAAATTGAAAATAAAGAATCAAAAAAAAAATGACATGGTAGCTTGACCATAACTGTAGTTATTGGATGAGACATCTATCTGGTACCTTGTATGTATAGTTACAAATACTATATCTCTGACATTTCTTGGCTGTCAGAAGGACAAGGGGGTAAATCTTCACAATGACGTGCAGTGGGTCTCATAAATTTCCACAATGAGACCCCCTACCCTCCCATGTCCAGCACTAAATGATTTACATCTGGGGTGGATGATTTTCTTATAAAAGAAATTAACACAGCTGGTGGCACTGGCAATAATTATACACACTGCAGCCCACTCGATGTAGAATGACTCACTAGAGAGGATTTACTTGATAATGTCATATGTTTAGATACACTGAAGTAAAGCATATCCATTGTGGCATGGGGATGTTTAGCTCTCGTGGTAGATGCATTTGAGTGAGTTCACTCCAGCCAGGATTTCTGTTTGAGGGCATGATAGCCCATGTTTATTAAAAGAAAGTTCAAAAGTAAGACAGTAATCTTCCCTCGCAGAGGGTTCCAACACTGTTGTATACTTCAGGCTCCTGCGACTGGCATAAATAACATTCAGCCATCCTGGCTTACAAAGGAAAGATAGCCCACTTGTTTAATAACTGAAGCCGCTCCGTGATCGCGGGCCACCTTTGCCTCCTTGCAGATGCAGTTGACAAGACTGCCTCCTGCAGCCTTAGACCCCTGGAGACCACCTGTCTCCCTCTCTGGAGCCGTCTCCCAGTGTGCGTGTGACCCAGAACCCTGGTCCTGACTTCTCTTATCAGGCCCCCACCCAGCTGGATAATCCATGTAGGTCACAAAATCCCATCCGGATTGCTACGAAATCCCCGGCTCCAGGTCCCAAAACTGACTTTTTAAAGAAATGAGGAAACTGGAAAGTCGGTTTCTTCCCAAATGCGCAAAGCCCCTGGAGCCCCTCAAACTACCAGGTTGAGAATCCCGGGTCATCCTCCTGTTGGGTTACCACACTACCACATATCCCCCCCCCCCGTTCCGAACACATAGGGGGCGGGACACACCGAGCCACA
The DNA here is from genome assembly GCA_018402905.1 of Glandirana rugosa. NCBI lineage: Eukaryota > Metazoa > Chordata > Amphibia > Anura > Ranidae > Glandirana > Glandirana rugosa. The sequence continues at coordinate 425,219 of BLSH010537216.1, read as the reverse complement.
CTCTTGAGTGGGGCACCATTGCGCCAGCTGACAGCTGCGTGGGCCCACGCTTTCTTGCGGGTGTGTTTCCAACCAATATTACACTCTTCAGTGTTGTTAATGCCACCAACTATTTTCCCCGGGTTTGTTGGGGCAGTCTGCAAAGGGCACACACCCTGGAGGGCCAGCATCATGGACAGGAGCCTCACCAGCCATTAACTCCCCTGATGTCACCCACTCTGCAGGCAGCTGTCCTACCACCTGACCATTTCTAAACCTCCCTGGATTTCTATCCAAGACTTGCGAAGGCGAGCTCTCGTCTGATCCACATATAACTTTTACCGTAGTTCTCCTCCATGCTCCTGTCTTCGGGACCTTATCAGGTTTGTCACCTAAACCCATTACTGACCTGGTGACACCAGTCTCTTGAATCACATCCGTCTGAACCCCGGTCAGGATTTCTATTGTTTCCTGGTCCACGCTCAGCCCTTCCATCTCTTGTGGTTTGTCCGCTGGTACAGTCAACGCGCCCTTCACCGACACCAATAGCTGGCCGGCACCACCGTGGACCATAGCAGAAATGCTGTCCACCTGCCTGTTAGAAGGTGACACCTCTGATATTTCTGACACCTTTTCCATTTTCGAGGGCCTCTTCTATATACCACTTTTACAGAGAGCAATCCAGCATAAAACCTAGAGGTGACTTTTAACACTAGCAAGAAATTCAGCAATATCCCATTTCTGTCTAGTTTTGCTTTGTTCCGTATCTCTGAATGTCTGCCATTCAGTGCTCCACCTAGTGGTACTCCGCAGTACCAGACCAACAGACTTTGGAAAAGACGCACTAGTATCGCATGACTGTACATCCCAAAGTTCCAGCATTTCCTTGAGTACTTTGGTTACAAACCAGCCCCTTGATTCCTGACCCAAATCCTTTCTGAGGACTTTCATGATCCTGGGAACGCAGAGAGGCTCACTTGCTGCGACTTGAGAAGTTGCACCGTTTAACCGAAGCTCCTCCCAACCGGAGGTAACCACAGCCTGGTGCTCTACCAGAGCTCTGCCTGATGCTGTACTTATATCCAACTTCTCAGGCTCTGAACAATGAGTTTACCAATGACAATGTCTCTCTGACACACCTGGTCAACTTTTAAAGGTCATGGACAAAATCTCCACTGTGTGTTCGCCCTTATCTGGTCCTTCTTTCTCTTGAGGGTTAACCTTCAGCTACAGTCTGTTCTGCAGTCCCCACTGCTGACTCAGCAGAGACAGTGTCCACCTTTATTTTTGTGCATAATAGCCTCTTCTATCAAGGAGAGCATATATTTATCCCATTATCCCAATCCATTGCATGTGTGCTCCCCTCACTGGTACTCCTCCGCCCCGATCCATCTGCCCACGGAGGCACATGCAAACAGACGGGCTCAGCTGCAGACTCATTACACAAATCATTATGAATCATGTGAGACTTCAGTAATGCAGGCTTTAACCCAACAAGTTGCAATACACCATATCGACCACCTTGCTCGGGTGGCGCTTCGTAAACCTCACATATTTTCAGTATTAGCAGATTGCACTAACACAATCCCATTTAAAAGGTGCAGTTCCACTCTGTCCCACCAGAGTGACATTGCAGTTGTCCAGGGCAACCCCCGCCTCCATTATATGAAGTTTCCTGGAGATTTCTAGGGACAACTGTGCTGTTTTACCACCCGTTGCCATGGGCAATGACCCGTCTTTAACCACAGCTTTTGCTTTACCATAACCTGGGGTTTTCCCAACAGCAGCAGTCTTTTCATTATCCACATTTACAGCATTTTAGCTCTTGCAGGCTGTCCTAGCCCACTACCAACTTGGAACTTACAGACATTAAACACACCACTTGAGAAACATGCACAGGTGCAAGTTTGACTTTAACCCCTGCCTCCCCACTGTACAGGGTACTGCAAAGGGAAAAGTCACTCTCAAGAGCATACTAACTGGGGTCACTCTCACATCACCTTGGACAGTCTCATAACCAGTCTTTTTCAGCATGAAATCAGCGGTTCCAGCCATTATTTCATTAAAGACATTTCTACCCATCGCAGTAGTAGGGGTCACCATCTTCATTTGAGTACAATGTCTCATGAAGCAGTCCTCTGTCGCACTTCCACTGGCCAACACTCCCTGGTGGCCACGGGTTAAAACTGCAGCTAGCCTTTCAAACTCCTGAGCACCTCCTGCAGGCACCACAGGTACTTGCTCTCTGTTGCTAGGGGTGACTGCAAACATATTTGCGCAGGAATCTGGGCCTGCAGACAAAAAATTTTCTTCCGCAACATTGACTCTGTGTATCCCACAATCAGGGACAAGACAATCATGTCCCAATTTACCACATTCCAGGCATGGGATCTGGTGACTTTCTCTGGTTGCTAAAGGAGATGGCATCCTCTCAGCTGCTCTTTGCTGGCTCTCTCAACCATCTTGACTTTTTTTTCCGGGACGCTGTGTTGCTTCAGACTTGCCGTAAACCTCTGTAGGCGATATCTTTGTCTTGCGATTCATGGGCCTGACATCACCGGCGTTGCTCTGGATGACCACACTCTGAGCAAGCTTCTCTAACACAGATGCAGACCTTTGCTTTGCAAGGCACCTTTGCACTGAAGCCTGGTACAATGGGCACTTGGAGACAGCATTCCCCCACTCGCTGCACCGCAAACATTGCTCTTGGCTCCATGTCTTGTCAGGGCTTTGCATCTTGATAGCTGGTCTCCTTCCACCAGCGTTGCTAGGGGCAACAGCATGCACTTCCCCTTTGAGTGAAGCAAAAATAGTCTGCAATACTCTCCAGCAGGCTCACACCTTTGCTTCATCCTCACAGTCACTCCACAACACATTTGTGCCATTCAGCCAAAAACACTGTCTCTTTAAGGCCTGTTTTCTCTTGCAGGTTCTTCTCACCTGCACACACAGATTGTGCAGTCTCATGCACCAAACACAGTTCACTTTTAACACATGAACTCAAGTTTTGCAGGGCTTTGGATGGTGTCCAAAAGCACTCCTCCGAAATGCTGTTTGCCTGGCTGCACTTTCGCACACAACCAACATGACACAAACTCACTATGGAGCAGGGACCTGGATTTTACCGTCTTGTGCCCGCATCCTTTACCACATGTGGCATGGAGGTGTTTAGCTCTTATGGTAGATGCGTTTGAGTGAGTTCACGCCAGCCAAGATCTATGTTTGAGGGCATGATAGCCCATGTTTATTAAAAGAAAGTTTGAAAGTAAGTCAGTAATCTTCCCTCACAGGGGGTTCCAACACCGTTGTATACTTCAGCCTCCTGCAACTGACATAAATAATATTCAGCCAATCTGGCTTACAAAGGAAATATGGCTCACCTTGGCTAATAACTGAAGTCAGCCCTCTTAGCTGACAAGCGATCAGCCGCTGCGTGATCGTGGGTCACCTCTGGCCTCTTGCAGATGTGGTTGACGAGACTGCCTCCTGCAGCCTTAGACCCCTGGAGACCGCCTGTCTCCCTCTCTGGAGCCGTCTCCCAGTGTGTATGTGACCCAGAACCCTGGTCCTGACTTCTCTTATCAGGCCCCCACCCAGCTGGATAATCAGTGTGTAGGTTCACAAAATCCGGACCCGGGACTGGGGATTAATCAGTGTCCTGGTAGGTCACAAAAAGACTGGGGATTTCATCCCACCCGGATCACTCTGAAATCCCAGGGCTCCGGGTCCCGAAACTTGACTTTTTAAAAAAACTAGGAAACTGGAAAGCCAGTTTCCTCTCAAATGCGCAAAGCCCCTCAATCTGTTAGGTTGAGAATCCCGGGTCATCCTCCTGTTGGGGTAGCACACCACCATACCATGTATTTCTTTATTACACATTACGGGACACAGAGCAGGCTATAATCATGACTACATTGGTTATGCACCACCTATAGGTGAATGGACACTAGCAGACTATACAGACAGGAAGGCCTCCCCTGTATAACCCCTCCTACTCAGGAAGCTCCTCAGTTTTTTTTTGCCAGTGTCTTGAAGAGATTGTCACAGAAGTTCAACTTTATGTACAATGTTACCAGATTCTCATGAGATTCCAGCAGCTGGTTGGCTAGATCCATTCCTATAGCCACTATGCTAAGATGGATGGTACCCGGGCCCTGTTATGATAGGATATTTATGCTTCCAGGGATTACAAAAAGGAACACAAGGGGGAGCCTTTTAGTAATTTCAGAGATTCATTCCTGTCTCAGGTGGAGCTGCCTGCACTCTGGGCTTCCTCATGGTGGCACATGCATGTTTGTGTGTTGCAGATGTGAGGATACAGATGGCTGGTGGGCTACAAGGGACACAGCAGAGGCTGATTTTTTGCTGGGCACGTAAGTACTGCCTTGGGGTGGGAAGGATGCTGGCAGCTGAAGGGATTCCTTGGGCTACTGTCTGTTCAATTACCTTGCGGTTAGTCACAGCTTGTTTTTATCCAGCAGTACACTGTGGAATGGCTTCCAGAAAGCGGGGGGGAGGGGGGACACAGCTGGGAAGGATGTGGGACGTGCGCCGCCATCAGGTTCTGTGGGCACTAGTTACAGGCCTGCTGTATTTGCACCCCCTGAAAGACTAGAGGTGACAGGTGCAATGGAGCCACTATGTCTGTTTGGTATTGTAGCCTTTACAGGGGCTTCTACCTCAGTTTATGTCACTAAAGATGATTTGGCCGCTGCTTTGGTGGGCCTGGAAGGAAATATTGTAGGTATAATTGGTTCCATGGCGCAAGGCCCTAAGAAACAGGAAAGATTCCCTTCTCCGGAGCCCCCTCAGCCCTCAGGAGGTTAAAGAGGAATGGGGGGTCAGGGTAGAGCTTGAAGAGGGTCAGATAGTGGGTTCTGCCTTTGCGGGATCTGAGCCTGAGGAAGCACATGGGTCCTTGATCCTTACAGGTGCAGAGGCAGAACTAACTGTGTTGGTACAGTCACTATCTGAGATTGCTTGAGCTGACTTCGGGTTGCCCACAGTTGAGTTCTCACTGGTTAAGTATTCTTCTTTGGGGTCTCTGCGTCTACCTCAGGATTTACAGACTATTTCTTGTATCCTCTTTTGGAGGAATTTTATGCTAAATGGGATCACACAGATAGGGTGTTTGTGCCACCAAAGAGATTTTCTCTCCTTTACCCTATGGAGAAGTTTTTGAAAAAGTGTGGTATGTCCACAGTGGATGCAGCAGTGTCTTGTCTAAATAAAAAATTGACTTGTCTTGGTGGACAATGTCCAAGTCTTTAAAGATCCATGAGATAAGAGACTGGAGATGCTGTTGCAGGGTACCTTTGCCTTGGTAGGTTCTGCTATGCAAACAGCAGCAGTAGCCATTGGCATTTTTGCTATATATAACCTTGAGGATCACATTAGGTGGTTGGTAAAGAAGAACCCTTCATATGCTGAAACAGACACTGGTGAGGGGTTATCAGAATTGTGCTGTACTCTTTGTTTTGCGGTAGATGCCCCAAATGACTCTATCCAACAGATTTCTCATTTAGCTCTAGTGTCTGTCCACATGTGAAGGTGGTCTGTGGAACTGCCATGAAACAATTTGTTAGCAGGTGTTCCCTTTCATAGAGAATACCTGTTTGTGAAGGACTTGGATCAGTATACCCAAAAGGTCTTTGGTGGAAAGAGTTCCCTTTTGCTGCTCAAAGTGGATGTAAACCTGATTCATGAAATTTGAGCTGGCCACATATATCTGCAGTGTTTTGCTATTTCTCTTCAAAGCACTGTGTCCGTAGCTGTCTCCTGCTCTGTTCTTCTGTTATCAGCCTAACTCCTGAAAAGTTCTCTGTCACATATGATAAAAGCAGCCTGAGTTTTGTGTTGGGGAGGTTGCTATACAGTAAATAGATTAGCAGAGCCCTAAACGATTCAACAAACAGAGCTGAAAGTCTCTACCTATGGGGAAAGTGGGTGTGTGTATTTCCTCCAATTAGCTATCTTGGGTTTATTGCCAGGCTTCACTGCAGTGCTAATCAACAAGAGAAAATCTCCTAACATTGTGTGCACTTTCCAAACAGTATATAAAGATGAAGACAGCAGACATACATGTAAGACTTATGTAGGAGGATTTGATCCATCTCTGTGTATCATCTGAGGCTATTCACTTCACTGGGTATATGTGAGGGTTTACATCCACCTTAAGAAAAAGGGCAAGTGTCTGGCCTATAGGTGATTGGCTTTTTTGACTACTAGGCCCTCTTCTTCTAAGCAGCCCTTTCAGCACTCCCAAGCAACCGGGTCTAGGGGGGAAGCGCAGAATCAAGGGCAAAGGAGGCCCTGGCCAGGTAAGGTTGCCAAACTAGACTCCAAGTCTTTTTCATTTTGAAGAGTGTGGATGTGGGGGAGGCTGCTGGTTTTTCAGGAGTGTGGCAGATGACCGTTTCAGACAGTTGGATTCTTTCCACAGTCTCCCACGGCTACAGGTTGGAGTGTCAGGATTTCCCCCCTACATGACAAAACCAACCAGTAGACCCACCAAAAAGAGCAGCATTGTTTCAGGCCCTCATTTATCTTTTGGCACAGGGGGTAATCAAGTGGAGAAATTCCTCAACCTCTACTTCAATTTCTTCACAATCTCGCTCAAAGCTGAACTGGGATTTGCGGCCAATTTTGGACCTCAAGAGTTTCAAAAAGTTTCTCAAGATCCGGTCCTTTTGTATGTCATTGTGTTCAGTAATGACCTCACTCCAGGTGGGGACTGTCTGGCGTGTATAGAGATCATGGATGATTATCTATATGTGACAATTTTTCCCACATATCAAAAATTCTTTTTGTAGTGATGTTTTGTGGTGGAAGACCAGCAGTTTCAGTTTGTAGCCCTGCCTTTTGGGCTAGACACAGCTCCTGAGGTATTCTCGAAAGTGCTAGCCCCGGTGATGTGTTTGTTAAGAGGTCAGGGTGTTTGCATCCTGGGTTATTTGAAAGACCTGTTGTGATCAGAGCTTTGGTTGAGGCAGAACATGTCTCTCACAATTCAGAAGCTGAAGGGTCTGGGGTGGATTCTGAGTCTGGAAAAATCAGAGTTGGAGCCAGTACATAGCCTGGAGTATCTAGACCGGATCTGAACACGGTCTGGGCAAAGGTGTTTTTGCCCCTGGGGAACAGTTTTTCTCTGAGAGAACAGGTGGCAGGTCTAAGAGTTCTCAGCTTTTGCTATTGATTCTGCCTGATGGTACTAGGAAGGGTCGGGCTCCTTCTAAGTCTACCATTTTGCAGTGGATTAGTCAGGTTATTACCCAATTAGTATAACAATCAATATGTATAAATATACCAAATTAATGATGCCTGCGCTTAATGGTAAGTATGTGCAAATTGATACAAAATTTATATGTACAAAATTAATTGAGGAAATTTGATGAATAAATGTGTAAAACTACTTGATAAGTGCACCAATAATAGATTGCTGGGATGCTGCTCTTTGAAGGTGTCTGTGCCTTTAAATATGTGACTCTTATAAGAGCGCTACCCCACGTGACAAATTCATAAACTTATAACATATTAATGCTAAAGTAAATATTAAAGTGCAAGTGTAGCAATAAATTCCGGCTTTTTAAAGGTGTCTGTGCCTTTAAATATGTGACTAACATGAGAGCGCTACCCTACGTGAGAACATTCATAAACTTATAACATATTAATACTAAGACAAATATTAAAGTGCAAATGCAGCAATAAAGTCCATATAACGTTCATACTCTTTCACAAAACTTCACGATCTTCATATACTTTCAAATATAAAAGTGCCAAGTGCTGCTATTTTCAATCCGCGCTGTCCATGCTCCCCTCTTGTGTGCCCTCACACTCACCAGATATCATAGACTTCCATGACAGACGTCTCAGGCGCAAATCAAGAACGCAAAAATTCAAAACGAGTGACAGATTGCAAAAGATAGTAGGACAAACCCCAAAAAATTCTTCAACTATATTAATAGTAAAAAGGTCTGGTCTGAGCATGTAGGCCCTTTACAAAATAATCTAGAGTGGGTGACTGGAGACAAAGAGAAAGCAAACCTTTTAAATACATTCTTCAGCTGTATGTATACAAAGGAGCATGGGGAGCTCATGTCCATAATGGTAGTGACCCAGCCCCAAATGATCCACAATGGCTCGAAAGTGAAATGGTCCAGAAGTATTTAGACAGGATAAAGGTAGATAAAGTACCCACACCAGATGGCATCCATCCACTGATCCTAAAAGAATTGAGCTCTGATGTTTTTCAAAGCCATTGTATCTAATTTTTAGGGACTCCTTAATGACTGGAATAGTACCACTGGATTGGCATAGGGCCAATGTGGTGCCCATATTTAAAACAGATTCAAAGTCTTTACCAAATAACTATAGACCTGTTAGTTTAACTTCTATAGCTGGGAAGATACTGGAGAGTTTAATAAAAGACCACACCAAAATGTTTTAAGCAACAGAGAGCATGGATTCATGAAAGACAGAAGTTGCCAAACAAGCCTGATTTCTTTTTATGAGGAGGTAAATAAAACCTTGCTCAGAGGGGTGGCTGTGGACGTGGTATACTTGGATTTTGCAAAAGCATTTGACAGTTCCCCACACACGGCTAATGTGTAAGGTAAAGTCTACAGGCTTGGAAAGATCAGTTTGTAAATGGATAGAAAACTGGCTAAAAGACCGAATTCCGAGAGTAGTGGTTAATGATTCTTACTCTGAATGGTTTAAGGCAGGGATATGTAATTAGCGGACCTCCAGCTGTTGCAAAACTACAAGTCCCATCATGCCTCTGCCTCTGGGTGTCATGCTTGTGGCTGTCAGAGTCTTGCTATGCCTCATGGGACTTGTAGTTCTGCAACAGCTGGAGGTCCGCTAATTGCATATCCCTTGTCTAAGGTTATCCCAAGGTTCAGTTTTGGGACCTGCAACTGTCTCCAGTTCCTGCTTGTTCATGGGGCATTTTCCCTTCAGTTTTGTCTTCAGCAAATTAAATGCATGTTCAATCGGATTCAGGTCAGGTGATTGACTTGGCCATTGCATAACATTCCACTTCTTTCCCTTAAAAAACTCTTTGGTTGCTTTCGCAGTATGCTTCGGGTCATTGTCCATCTGTACTGTGAAGCGCCGTCCAATGAGTTCTGAAGCATTTGGCTGAATATGAGCAGATAATATTGCCTAAAACACTTCAGAATTCATCCTGCTGCTTTTGTCAGCAGTCACATCATCAATAAATACAAGAGAACCAGTTCCATTTGCAGCCATACATGCCCACGCCATGACACTACCAAGACCATGCTTCACTGATGAGGTGGTATGCTTTGGATCACGAGCAGTTCCTTTCCTTCTCCATACTCGTCTCTTCCCATCACTCTGGTACAAGTTGATCTGGGTCTCATTTGTTCATAGGATGTTGTTCCAGAACTGTTATCAGAGAAACAGACACGATCATCAACGCATGCGCACGAACGCTCGCCTGGGACGATCACATCCACGCATGCGCACGAACGTTCGTCCGGCAAGGCGCAATCCGCGTCTTCAGCGCAACCAATGAGGTTGGTTGCTGCCCTATAAAAGGCGGCCTCTGTATCACACAAATCGCTGGATTGTCTCAGCTCACCAGTGTTCCTGAAACCTGTGTCCTGTGTTCTGCCTGAAACTTCTGTTGTGACCCGGCTTGTTCCTTGACCTTGCTCCTGAACGTCTCCATTGTCTTTGACCTCTGGCCTGCCTCACGGACTTCTCTTCTGCCTGAATCCTGTGTTTGACCCCTGGCTTGTTAACCGGACTCTGCCTTATCTTGCCTCTTGTATTTGAATTACAGACTGTCCTCCTGTGTTTGACCTCGGCTTGGCTCCCGGACTTCCTCGCTGCTGCTGTTTGTGCTGACCCAGCTACACTGGTCACCTGTCTCCACCTCCTGAGTTGCTGCATCCTTACCAGGCCTTTTCAGACTGTCCTTCCTAGAGACTTTACCTGTTGGAAGTCTGTCATCACTGGATTCCAGTCCCTACGGTCCTTCAGCATACATCTACTCAAGTCTGTTTGCAGCTCTGGTGACCCGTGCTTCTTTGCGCATCATACCTCCTGTTCCCAACCTCAGGGGTATACTGCGTTCAGCCGCAAGGGGAGCCTCCCTCAGCATTTCGGCCTCGGATCAGGTACGTGACAACTGTGAAGACTTTTTTAGATGTTGTTTGGCAAACTCTAATCTGGCCTTCCTGTTATTGAGGCTCAGCAATGGTTTACATCTTGTGGTGAACCCTCTGAAGTCTTCTCTTGATTCTTGACTTTGACACACATACACCTACCTCCTGGAGAGTGTTCTTGATCTGGCCAACTGTTGTGAAGGGTGTTTTCTTCACCAGGGAAAGAATTCTTCGGTCATCCACCACAGTTGTTTTCCATGGTCTTCTGTGTCTTTTGGTGTTGCTGAGCTCACCGGTGCGTTCTTTCTTTTTAAGGATGTTCCAAACAGTTGATTTGGCCACACCTAATGTTTTTGCTATCTCTCTGATGGGTTTGTTTTGTTTTTTCAGCCTAATGATGGCTTGCTTCACTGATAGTAACAACTTTAGATCTCATATTGAGAGTTGACACCAACAGTTTCCAAATGCAAATAGCACACTTGAAATGAACTCTGGACCTTTTATCTGCTCCTTGTAAATAGGATAATGAGGGAATAACACACACCTGGCCATGTAACAGCTGAGCAGCCAATTGTCCCATTACTTTTGGTCCCTTAAAAAGTGTGAGGCACATATACAAACTGTTGTAATTCCTACACCGTTCACCTGATTTGGATGTAAATACCCTCAAATTAAAGCTGAAAGTCTGCAGTTAAAGCACATCTTGTTTGTTTCATTTCAAATCCATTGTGGTGGTGTATAGAGCCAAAAAGATTAGAATTGTGTCGATGTCCCAATATTTATGGACCTGACTGCAGAGTCTGAGATTAAAAGTACCATTTCAGTCTTTGCAGATGACACCAAGCTATGCACTGGAATAACGTCCTTAAAGGATGTCTCCAACTTACAAGCAGACCTCAATGCAATGTTTAATTGGGTGACTGTGGCAAATGAGGTTTAATGTTGATAAATGTAAAGTTATGCATTTGAGGGCTAAGAATATGTATGCATTAACATACTAGAGGGAGTACAACTGGGGGAATCCATAACGGAGAAGGATCTGGGGGTTTAGGTTGATCATAAGCTTAATAATGGCATGCAATGCCAAGCTGCGGTTTCTAAAGCAAGCAAAATCCTTTCTTGTATTCAGAGAGGTATGGACTCCAGAGATAGAGACACCATTTTGCCTCTGTACAAATCATTAGTAAGACCTCATCTGGAATATGCAGTTCAGTTTTGGGCACCAGTTCTCAAAAAGGATATCGGGGAACTGTAAAAAGTGCAGAGAAGGGCAACCAAACTAATAAGAGGCATGGAGGAGCTCAGCTGTGAGGAAAGATTAGAGGAACTGAATTTATTCTCTCTTGAGAAGAGGAGATTAAGGGGGGATATGATCAACATGTACAAATACATAAGTGGTCCATATAGTGATCTTGGTGTTGAGTTATTCACTTTCAGGTCATCACAAAGGACAAGGGGCACTCTAGAGAAAAGATTTTCTCTAGACAGAAAGGTTTCTTCACAGTTAGAACTGTGAAAATGTGGAATAGACTCCCTCCAGAGGTGGTTTTGGCCAGCATGGTAGATTGCTTTAAAAAAGGCCTGGATTCTTTCCTTAATGTACTAACATTTATAGGTAAAGTTGATCCAGGGAGAATCCGATTGCCTCTCGGGGGATCAGAAAGGAATTTTTTTCCCCGCTATTGGATCATGCTTTGCTGGGTTTTTTTGCCTTCCTCTCCATCAACTGTGGGTGAGGATTGTATATGGAATTGTATGGTTATATATAATTTTTCTATTTTTTTTTTTTTGGTTGAACTAAATGAACTTGTGTCATTTTTCAACCTGACTAACTATGTAACCATGTAGCTTGTGCTGATGGCTGGGCTCTGTTGTTCTACAGACTGGAATTCCATTTGTGACTTGAGATGTCCTCAATGTACATTCATGTAGTTGATAACAGATGGCGGAGAAAAGGTATACAGGCGGTCCCCGTGTTACAAACAAGATAGGGACTGTAGGTTTGTTTGTAAGTTGAATTTGTTTGTAAGTCAGAACAGGTACATTTTTTAAGCGCAGCTTCAGCCAAAATAACTATTTTAAGCTTTTTGGATAGCATAGGGAAGGGGTAACACCCCTGTAATGTTTGTTTTGCTGTTTATGTTTCTGTTCAGATTAATTGGTGATAATTGCATTTTAAAAATTTTGGGTTGATGTGGAAACAAACCTTGGTGATAAAGCATCAGTGGAGACACCTTTTTCCCATAATAACTCTTACAGGAGTGAATTTCCCTTCCTATGGGTAGATTTCCTGTCACTTTCTGTTGTCTCCCTCCGTTTGTAAGTAGGGGTCATTTGTAAGTCGGATGTTTGTAACTAGTGGATCGCCTGTATAGTGTAAATCCATTTTATTTAGGTTTAAAAACAAGTAATATCCACTTGTATTTAAAATTACGCTATGAGTAAAAACCAGAAGCCAGACGTGTGTATCGACTTGCGTCTCACCGGTCAACTGATGCGTTTCGTCCCTCCCATGAGACGTTATCAAAGGATCACTATTAAAAGGATTTATATTCTCATATGGAAATAAGGATATACACTATGAAGATCGAGATGTTTTGTGAAATTTTATGAACTTTATAAGGTCTTTATTTCTGCATTTGCACTTTCATATTTGTTTTAGTATTAATATGTTATAAGTGTATGGATTTTTTCACGTAGGGTAGCGCTGTCATATTAGTTACATATTTAAAGGCACAGACACCTTTAAAGAGCCGGACTTTATTGCTGCACTTGCACTTTAACATTTACTCTAGTATTAATATGTTATACGTTTATGAATTTGTCACGTGGGGTAGCGCTCTTATAATAGTCATATATTTAAAGGTTATTACCCAAGCCTATGGCTTGAAGGATAAGGCTCTGCCTTTTCAGATAAAGGCTCACTCTACTAGAAATGTGGGGGCCTCTTGGGCTATCTGTCATGAATGTCTCAGGTCTCCAGGGCTACATACCTTTATGAGGTTTTACCAACTTGACGTAAGGGCCACTGAGAATACAGAGTTTGGCTGCAGTGTTTTGGGGGCTGTGGAGTAGTGTTTCCTTTGGGCCTGATGGTGGCTTCTGTGTTTCTCTCCCCTCTTGTGCGATGCTTAGGGACATCCCGGGGATACATGATTATAGCCTGCTCCATGAGCCATGCTGTACGATGAAGATTTTTCCTGGAGTACAACATGTGACACTGAGGAGCTTCCTGGGTAGGAGGAGTTATATACAGTGCATTCATAAATTATTCAGACACTCTTCACTTTTTTTAATTTTGTTATGTGGCATCCCGATACTACAGTTGCTTAGAATCATTATTTGTTCTCATTAACCCATAATAAAAACAGAATTTTAGAAATGTCTGTGAATTTATTAAAGAGAAAAAAAAATTCAATTGGCAGCCCCTCTCCTTTATCTGGCGATATCTTACTCTGTAAGTGTTTCTTTAATAATATGCCTGCAAATACCTTTTTCCAGTTATCTTCAGGCTGGTCATGGGACTCCCGGCCACTCTCCTACTATGATCCAGGGCTACAAGATCTCCCTATAACGCCGGTTTGGAGTCATGTGACTGCCGTGCTGGCTGCTCGGCACCACCCACTGTAGCCTTGGATCGTAGTCGCAAAGCGGCCGGGAGTCACGTGACCAGCCTGAAGATAACTGAAAAACGGTATTTAGAGGCATCTTTTTAAACAAACACTTACAGAGTGAGCTATCGCCAGATAAAGGAGAGGGGCTGCCAGGATATTTTGTAAAGTTTTTTTTAATACGAATAGCGACAGGAAGGGGGGCAGAGACACACACACAGAACTGACTGGCAGGGAGGGAGGGGGATGAGGAGGACAGAGGAGAGCTGCGGATGACGGAGGGACGAAATCTGACCACGGTAGTCAGGGCTCAGCAGCCATGATTATCGTAGTCAGCTCACAGAGGAGGACACAGGATGTGGCGGGATCAAGCAGGTTTTTTTTTACAGTTTAGACAGGGGAAGATTAGACAACACAAGCAGTGTGCTGTTTAATATGCTATAAGGGAACCGGATCTCTATTTTTTTTAAGGTTACAAACCCTTTATGTAATCAGACCCTATAATCAGTACTTTGTTGAAGCACCTTTGGCAGCAATTACAGCCTTGAATTTTATTGAGCATGACACGACAAGCTTTGCACACCGGTTTTTGGGGATTTTCTGCAATTCTTATTTGCAAATCCTCTCAAGCTCAGTCAGGTTGGATGAGTACCATCAGTGGACAGCCATTTTCAAGTCTCTCCAGACATGTTCAGTAGGGTTTAAGTCAGTGCTGTGGCTGGGCCACTCTAGGACATTCACAGAGTTGTCCCTAAGCCATTCCTGTGTTGGAATCGTTGTCATGTTGAAAAGTGAACCTTCAGCCCAGTCTGAGGTCCTAAGCACTGTGGAACAAGTTTTCATTGAGCATATCTCTTTATTTTGCTCCATTGAGCCTTCCCTCAACCCTGACCAGTCTCCCAGTCCCTGCTGCTGAAAAACACCCTCACACCACCATGCTTCACTGTTGGGCAGATGATGAGCGTTGGTTGGTTTCCTCCAGATATAACGTTTAGAATTGAGGCCAAACAATTGCATTTTGTTTTCATCAGACTAGAGAATCTTGTTACTATATAATATAAAGGCTGGGTTGGCGCTGCCCTAGATGATTAAAATAACCATATAATTGTATGGGTAACAGCAGTGTATGAGGTGGGGGACCAACTAAAGGCCCCACCCTTGTGCAAATTAGCTAAGAATAAAATTACGAAAATTGATAAAAATAATAAAACAGTGCTTAAATTATGAGTTATATCCTGTGTTCTTCCACACTGTGCAGAAATAACGTAAAAAAAAAAGTAGAAAAATGGCTAATTGAAAAATTAAATAAATAAATCATCTTCAATAATATTAATAAGTGAAAAACCATTTGAATAAACATCAATAATTAATAAGTGTCCATTAAGTGAGAGTCCAATAATCTTTAATATGTGAATCACGCGTGCTCCCCTCTCTTTACCCTGCTTACCGGACAGCGCCACCCCACGCAGGGGTAAAGCGCAGGGGCGCCTGTCAAGGCAGTGAATCAGGGGTCTTTACTTTGATCCTTCTTTGAGATGTCCAATTCTGTTCTCCAGTGAAGTTTTTATCCGCAGTTCTCCGTGGTGTGTTAGTGGCCAAATTCAGAGGAAGGAAAAAACTCCATAACGTATATCAGTCAGCAAAAACAATATTTATTTTAAAATTCTTTAAAAACAGACATTCCACAAAATCCTTGTTAGGAATTCTTCATAAAAGGTCACTGGGGTCCCAATCACTGCCATAAACTTCAAGCCAGGCCAGGGTCATCCACGGGAGATCAGTCAGAGGGAACTGGGGAGCAGGACGATGCAGGTTTCTGGATGCAGGTTTTCGGGATACAGGTCTCAGGATACAGAGGCACGAGGAACAATACCAAACAAAAATCATAGGAAGGTAACACTGGGGGCAGCAAACCCAATAAGGGAAACCCAAATAAGTCCTGAGCGCGATACTTCCATTTATTAGAGAATCTTGTTCCTCAGTCTGAGTCCTTCAGGTGCTTTTTTGCAAACTACAAGCGGGCTTTCATGTGTTTTGCAATGAGGAGAGGCTTCTGTCTAGCCTCTTTGCCACAAAGCCCAGATCGGTAGAGGGCTGCAGTGATGGTTGTCATTCTGGAACTTGGTCCCATCTCCACACAGGATCTCTGGAGCTCAGTCAGAGTGACCATTGGGTTCATGGTTAACTCTCTTACTAAGTCCCTTCTCCCCCAATTGCTCAGTTTGGCCAGGCGATCAGCTCTTGGAAGAGTCCTGGTTGTACCAAACTTCTTCCATTTGAAAATTATGGAGGTCACTGTGCTCTTGGAAAACTTAAGTGCAGCAGAATTTTTTTTGTAGCCTTCCCCATATCTGTCCCTTGCAATAATCCTGTCTCTGAGCTCTGCAGGCAGTTCCTTTGACCTGGTTTTGCTCTGACACTGTATGCAATGTCAGCTGTGAGGCCTTTTATAGAGAGGATTGTGCATTTCCAAATCATGTCCAATCAATTTAATTTACCACAGGTGGACTCCAGTCAAGGTGTAGAAGCATCTTGACAATGATCAAGATAAATGGGAGGCACCTGAGTTAAAGTTTAAGTTTTGTTGCAAAGGGTCTGAATACATATGCCAATGTGATATTTCAGTTTTACCTTTTTCATACATTAGCAAAGATTTCTGAGTGTAGATTAATGAGAAAAAACACAACTAGTATCAGGCTGCAACATAACAAAAATGAAAAAGTGAAGCGGGTCTGAATATTTTAGGAATGCATTGTTGGGGAGGACATCCTGTCTGTTTGGTCTGCTAGTGTCCATTCAGCTCTGTGTCCTGTGATTTTCTCCATGAAATGGATTTTACAAGTAATTACAAAAATCTAGTTATTTATATTATATGGTGAATTTCCCCTTGCCTGGCCTGTTGCTTCTAAAAATTGGTTAATTGATGAGGCAACATATACATTTTGACTAATTTTTCTCAACTAAGAACCATGTCCTATTGGTGATTGAGGATATACCCTTTATCAACTATAGAGAGCTATAACTTCATATCCATGTCATACACAGTCTTCGTTCACCTTACACTGGGTGCGTTTAAAGGGACAGACCCTCTTGATATAATAGCTCAGGCTTTGCTAGCGGCATCAATGGGGCTGAGCGATGCCAGGGAGATATTTAACAGTCTATGGAAACAATGTGTCACTGACCTTCTGTTATTCTGCACTGCTGCTGGAGCCAGATGATTTATATACATAGTGGGCTACAGGCCCGACATCCTGCTGTGCCTTCTGTTTATTTACAGTTATCCCCCTTCATCTAAAAACTCTGGCCCGGGTGCCACTCCTATTAAAACAGCAGCAGTGGGTGTCCAGCCCAAGGGGTGTTTAGTTGGGGTAAATGCGCCAAATTTAATACAGATCTTGGATATGATTTAGGGTAACTGAGACTCAGAAAGACAGCCAGTCCACATATGACTTAAATATATCATTGCTGGGCATGACTGAGCTGCAATAAACCTGCAGTAACTAAAGTCTTTATTTTTATTCTGTGCTACACAGAGACATTCTTGTAATTTTTCCACCTTGTAAATTATGCCTGAAGCAGTGTTATTTATGAAACAAATAGGACTTTTGCCCATGTCAGGAACTGAGGCTTTTCCTTTTATATGACTTGTCACCTCCATTTTTCAAACTGAGCTTGCTTATCACCCATGTTGGTTGCACAATGTAATCTGTGTCACATGGCTTTGAAAAGGACTCCACAGTGCCACATACTTTTTGTTTTTCTATACAGTCCTTTCTAGATACCTTTCAGTGCTTTGAGCATTCTATTGCCAGATATCAGGGCTGCACATACCGTAATATGTATGAAAGATTTTAATCATCTAGGTTATGGGACATCTAGTGGTCATGAATCAAAATCAACTGAAAACCTTTCACTTCTCTTCTGGACTGCCTCTCCACCTCAGCCAGGGGAGTGAAAATCAGTGACATATCACTAACTCTAAAGCTTTGTACACACAATGTGACGAATGTACAACCGAACGGCCCAAATCGTATGTTATGTTGGCTTTTGTATCTCGCGTACTGACATGTACTAAACAATTGTACGACCAAGCCGAATGTAGTGACGTGTTACGAGCGTATAAAGAGGAAGTTCAGGTGCATGTAATTTGTGAATTAGGAACGAAAGGACACTTCTGGGCGTTCCTGACTTCTGAGTATGCGTGTTTTGCACAGTACAACTTTTTGGACCAATTTCTCTGTAGAACGGTCGTATGATGGTACAACCAAAGTTTTCTAGTTTGCTCATCCAACTCCTGTGGTACAATCGTCGTACGTCGGCTGTTCTAATTGCACGTATTAACGTTCTGATCGTACAACAAGCGGTCGTACGACCGTTTTCATACGATCGTTACATTGTGTGTACGAGGCTAAACTCTTAAGGGTGTATTTTAAAAGTCATAGCTGCCCCTTTCTTAGCAAGCTAGTAGCAGAAGGAATAGTCGATCGCATTAAAAGAGCTCAGCTGCCTTGATCTTGTTTTAATTTTAAACTGTGGTATTTCTGTGAATTGTAGACATTAAGCAGTTGGCTGGAAAACCAGCTGATTAGTTCAATTGGCTAAAAATGGGCTCCAAATCAATACAATGTTTGGCCTCTCCTTCTGCCAACATTCCACCCATCTCCGTCTGTGTATTCAGGATGGCAAATGGTGAAACTAGTGAACATTTGTTACAGGGTGCACCATTGACACAGGATTCTGACACATCAGAAGTTGTTTCCCTTCAGACACACTGTCCTGAACTGAAAATTTGGACAAAGTCGACTGAAGGGAGGAGGGTGAGTCATTGTTCCAAAGGGGGAGGAACCACCGCTCTGAGAGCGGTTGGGTCTTTGCTGAAGGGCTAATGCCTGGTACACACCGTGAGATTATCAGACAAATGATCCTCCGGTTTTTTTGGCATGCTAATCTCAGATCGAACCTGAAGAGTTTACTAAAGTCACAAAAATTCTCACATGACAAAATAAAAAATCTGAAGTGATGTAATGTGTTGTAGTGTATTTGTATTACATTTTTTAATAACAACTGTACTGATTAAAAGAAAATCCTACAATCTGGCACTGTACTAAAAACATTTTTGTGCTTGTCCCATAGAATAATATCGGATGAACTATAATGATTGGCTCTTGACAGCTCTGTACTAACGATCCGATTATTGTATGATTTCTTCAAAAGCGGTATTTTTCGTACGATTTTCTGATTGTGTGTACGGGGCTTAAGGGTCACTGTTCTGAAAGGGGTTGAAATCACTGCTATGGGGAGGGGGGGGGGGGGGCTTTGTTCTGAAGGGGGAGGAATCACTGCTCTGAGTGGGGTCTCTGCTCTGAAGGGGCAAAGGTCACTGTTATAAAGGGGAAGATGTCATTGCTCTGAGGGGGGAAAGATCACCACTCTGACGTATTCAATTGTGTTTGCAAATTTCAGCTTGAACTTTTAAATAGTTTGTTACCTCAACACTTCATATTCCTGATATGTGCCTGCTGTACCATGTACTTGTATGAGAACATCTCCAGTTCTCTTTGTGTAGCTTCCTTTGTGTGAAATCCCTGGTGTTCCTGCTAGTCCCCTTGCTTTCCTGATAAAATCTGAGCACACTAAACAGGAGAGGACATTGTGGTAAGTTCTCTAGCTATGCTGGGAACTCAGGGTGCTCTCCTCCAGTGATCAGACTTGTCCTAACACACCCCCGCTTCACAGCCATTCACTGGGAAGCTCAGTGTGCTTCTGCTTCTCCTCCCCCCAGCTCTTATGCAGCTGAGAACAGAGGGAATGTGATCACTTTTAAATAACGGGAAAAAAGGTATTTACGTATAATTTTTTTTTTATCTATACGCAAATGTTTTGCATTTCATTTCTATTTGAAACTAAATGGGTTGTTTTACAAGGTGATAGTTTACAATCACTTTAAGCAGACTTTTTAAAATAGAATGCCATTGTAAACTGAAAAACATGAAAAGGGGCCTGCTGGTCAGATAAGAGACTACATACTATAAAGTGCACCTCAAAGAACAATGCAACAGCAAAAAGCTGAAGCCCCATACAGAAGCACTACGCAAAGATTGTTGAAAAATGGTTGCAGTGGAAGTGCAGAAGTCAGAAATAGGATTTAATCATATGGACCCTATAGTCCAAGTCATAGTAGAGTTTACAGGACTTTAGATATATAATCGGCTGCACTCCAGAGTGTCTGATAATTCCTTCTACAATGTTCTATAGTCAGTCATGACACACCATCCCTGTGTTGTTCCCCGTTGTATGCTGTTTATTACCCATGAACGGTTAGACCACAGTCAGTCAGCCATGTAGAACAGCTCAGAAAATACCGGCTCTGCAGGCATGCGGAGCAGCACATAGTTAAGAGAGGGAAAGAGAGTGTGAGTCTCATCCTCTGTGGACAAAGCACAGCCTAAAGATATTACACAGCACATTACCGCCACACCACTCACCAAGCTGTACCTGAACATTGGGGGATAGAAGAGCTTGGATGAAAATGTAGCAAATAGGCTTGCATACACTATTTACAGTATATTAAAAAAAGAATTACACTAAGCTATTTACATCTAATCTGCTAAAACAGCTTTCATACACAAATGTCTATACCAGCATGTAACGATGTTAAAGGAGACCTCACAGCAAACAAAATCCATAGGCAAAAAAAATTGATTAAAGCCCAACTACAGCAAAAAATGAGATTTGAATAGTGCATCAATTACCTTACTCCTTAGGTCTCATGCACACAGGATGTTTTTTGACTGTTTTACAGCGGCTGTTTTTAGCTGCAGACGTTTTTTTCTACAGTCAATAAACCCTCCATCATGTTATCCTATGTGTTCATGCACACATAGGTTGTTATCAACTGTTTTTGGCAGTGACGTTTTTGAGCTGTAAATAAAAAACCAAGACCAGTGGGCTCTGAGAGACGTTTTTCAGCTGTAAAAATGTTCAACCGCTTAAAAACGCGGCTAAACGCTGGTTCCCATCGTTTTTGGACATTTTAGATTAATTGAGGAGAAAAAAAAAACACTGGCCCTTTAACAACGCGCAAAAACACTGGTAAAATAACGCTAATAAAAGCCGAAAAAAAATCACTGATAAGCTACTGATATTTTTAGGACTTTTTTAACATCCTGTGTGCATGAAGCCTTAGGTCTTGATTGCAAATACTTCTTGCAATGTAACGGAACAAAGTCACAGTTTCCTCTAAGAGGCAAACTAATTTCTCCTATCGTTCACTGACAGACGCAGCTCACCATTACGTGTGGGGTTTATGCTGGTTCCACTAGGAGTTAACTAGGCAGGGAAAAGAAACAGCTGACCCCTCCCATGGGGCCGTCCCCTCTTCCCAGATAAACCCCCTCTATGGAATAGCTCACCAGTCTAAATGCCTAGTTTGCAAGGAGTTGACCTGGCTTCCCTTTAGGGGAATTGCGGTCCTGTTTGTGACCATTTCTTTTTAATTTAATTTAATTTTATTTTTATTATCTTCAATCAAGTGATCTACTATCAAGAAGCCAGTCGGGGCATGGAGAGTCCATGGGCTCTGTACTTTCCCCGACCTGGCCAACTGTTGCGAGCCAGTCCCGACGTATGGGGACCCGCCGCATAGTGCCCGTTCCGTGCGGGTGGCCTGGGGTGATCCCCGCCTGCGCCCAGCCCGGATGCGATTCGGTAGGGCGAATTCTGGCCTGCAGCATACCGTCCAGGCAGGGACGGAAAGTCTGCAACTGGGTGGCTACCCACAGCGCTCGCGGAGTGGTGAGTGAGAGTTCCGCCCTTCCCCCCTTTTCCAGGGGCGGAAGGGGGACCGCCGACAGGAAAATTGTTTTTTTTATTTGTCGGGGTAGCCGCCGGCAGGAGGGAGCTCCTGCCCCCCCCTCTTTTCCGCACCCCCCCTCTATCCCCGCACCGCACCCTGTCCGCCTGCTCCGTCGTTTTTCGTTTCGCTGCCATGCGGCGATCGGCAGCCATTTTGCGGCGGAACGCCGCCATTTTGCTGTAGCTGCAGACATTTCTGGTCTATGGGGCTTT
Organism: Glandirana rugosa; assembly: GCA_018402905.1. Taxonomy (NCBI): domain Eukaryota; kingdom Metazoa; phylum Chordata; class Amphibia; order Anura; family Ranidae; genus Glandirana; species Glandirana rugosa. The sequence goes on along the minus strand of BLSH010537216.1, from coordinate 403,423 downwards.
CCCTCTAGTGCTCGGAGCGGCCATTTGCGGTACTGCAAGGGCAGGGGATTTCTGCCTCTAGTGTCTAACAGCGGCCATTTTGACCACATGTCTATGCAATAACGTGCATACGACAGTTCCTTTTCTCTCTGGAGCGGTGGTGATTGGACAGCGCAGCTCTCTGGGTCCTCTGGTATCCCTGGCAGCAAAAACAGCAAGTAACAGCTGGGCTCCCCTGTGGGTGCTGGCGGCTGTGGGTGCAGTCCCCCTTTTCCCTGGGGCTCTGTGGGGTAGTGCTGTGCGGTAGTGTGGGGGTGCCTCATCCTCTATTGTGCCACAGGTGTCACTGAGAGGGGTCTGGGGCTTAAGGCAATGGCAGATCTCACTGCTGGACCTGCTGAGGAGGCTTCAGTGCCGGCGCAATCTGCGCAAGGGGAATTTTTGGACCAGCTACGGGCGGTTTTTAGTGAATTTCTTCCCTGGGCGGAGGTCGCCCATTGGGCTTCCAAGAATCGCCCCCCTCCCCCCCCTTATTCGTCAGGGGAGGATTCGGACCCAGACTTAGCCTCTGGGGCCTCAGAGATCCCAGTGGACCTCTCGGACGGGGACCTGGTCCCATCGGATGGGGAGGAGGATCAAGGGGCGGCGGCTGCGCACTACGCTGCAATTGAGACAGGATGCTGAGTCGCAGACTTCTGCGTATCTGTGTGGGTCCTCTAGGCCCCCTAGGGCCCCTAAGGCTTACCCCTACAATCAGTTTTTTGATTGTTTCCTTTACCGTGAATGGCAACGTCTGCAGCTTTCCATTTCACTGTCAAAACGTTTCGCTGCTCGCTATCCCTTTGAGGAAAGCTTCTTAAAAAAATGGGAATCGCCGGTGGCGGACCCACCGATAGCTCGCCTTAGTAAGGCGACGACTATCCCTTTGGAGGGGTCTCCCTCCTTCAAGGACCCCGCTGATAGGAAAACAGAGGCACTTTTAAAGTCGCTCTTCCTGATGGCAGGTTCTGCCGTGCGACCAGCCCTGGCGTCCGCCATGGCGGCTCAACAACTATCTGAGCGTATGGAGGAGCTCAAGTCCGACCTGGAATGCGGCTGCCTGATGGATGCGCCGCAGAGGGCTGAGTTCCTGCTCCAAGGGTTCAAGTACCTTTGTGATGCGGCAGTTGATTTACTGCCTATGTTATCCAAGATAGCGATTTTTGCTGTTATCCTCAGAAGGATACTCTGGTTGCGTTCTTGGTCTGGCGAACATGCTTCCAAAAAATGTCTTGCTGACCTCCCCTTTCAGGGTGGTCGTCTATTTGGTCTATGTTTGGATGAGATCATTAAAGATTTTACGGGAGGTAAGAGTACCTTTCTGCCGGAGCCCCGGAGGCGCGAGTTTCGCCGTAGACAGGGGCCTCCTCCCTCGGGGCAAAAAAGGTTTTTTCGTGCCCCGAGCGCTCCAGGAAAAGGGACCCGTCCCAGTAAGGTCGCTGCTGGGGCCGGTAAGCGGCAGTGGCAGCGCAAAACCGAAAAGGCGGAAGACAAGCCTTCCTCAGCCTGATGGGTTGCCCCCACCCGGGTTTCGGGTGGGGGACGTCTTCTGGGGTTCGCAGAACGGTGGCTGGCTCACATTCCCGATTGTTGGGTCCGGGAAGTGGTGTCCGCCGGGTACAGGATAGAGTTCAACACTCTACCCCCAGACAGGTTCTTCCCATCAAACTTGGGACTCCCGCAGGATCGCCGGGAGGCCCTTTTCGGGGCTGTTCAAGCACTTTCAGACCAGGGGGTCATTGTGCCAGTACCTCTAGCAGAAAGGTTTCGAGGTTTCTGTTCGAATGTGTTCGTGGTCCCCAAAAAGGGGGGGGGTTCGGCCAGTGCTGGACCTAAAGGCCCTGAACCGGTATGTCAGAACGCGGAAGTTCCGGATGGAATCTATTCGCTCGGTCGTGGCCGCCCTTCATCAGGGGGAGTATCTGGCATCTCTGGACATCAGTGATCCGTACCTCCATGTACCCATTTGTCCACGGCATCAACGCTTCCTGCGATTCGCAGTGGGAGACCTTCACTTTCAATTCGTGGCACTCCCTTTCGGTCTGGACTCAGCACCCCGAGTTTTCACAAAACTGCTAGCCCCGGTGTTAGCGTTGCTACGACAGAGGGGCATTGCGGTGGTAGCCTACCTAGACGATCTGCTCCTGCGAGCGGAATCCGCCTCGGCTCTGGAGGAAAATGTGAGGATCACAATGACCTCGCTGCAGGATTTCGGCTGGTTACTCAACCTGCAGAAGTCGTCGGTATCGCCAACCAATCGCCTGGAGTACCTGGGTCTGATTTTGGACACAGCGCAGGCGAAGGTGTTCCTCCCCCCGGCCAAGCTGCAGTCTCTGCAGTCGGCAGTGCGAACTGTTCTGTCGCACCGTCGGTCCTCATTACGATTCTGTATGAGGGTGCTGGGGCTCATGGTATCGTCTTTCGAGGCAATACCATTTGCCCAGAGTCACACTCGTCTGCTTCAGCGAGCAATTCTGGCTCGGTGGGACAGGTCGCCTCGGTCCTTGGACCTTCTGATTCGCCTGAGCTCTCAGGCACGGGCGTCTCTGACCTGGTGGCTTCGAGACTCGGTCCTGACTCAGGGGAAGTCTTTTCTGCCCCTCCAGTGGGTGATCATCACCACGGATGCCAGTCTTTTAGGCTGGGGAGGGGTCCTGGGACAGCTGTCTGCCCAGGGCCGTTGGTCGGCACAGGAGGCCCGCCTCCCCATCAATGTACTGGAACTAAGGGCAATCAGATTGTGCCTATCTCTCTGGTCAGTGAGATTGCAGGACCTATCTCTCTGGTCAGTGAGATTGCAGGACCGTCCGGTCCGAATTCAGTCGGACAATGCCACAGCAGTGGCATATGTGAACCATCAGGGCGGCACGAGAAGTCCAGCAGCTGCTGCGGAGGCAGCTCTGATACTGCGTTGGGCGGAACGGCATGTTCCGGCAATCTCTGCCATTTACATTCCAGGGGTGGAGAACTGGCAGGCGGATTTTCTCAGTCGCCAGACATTGGACCAGGGAGAGTGGTCCCTCCACCCGGAGGTGTTCAACCAGATTTGCCGCAGATGGGGGACGCCGGACGTGGATCTCATGGCGTCCCGGTTCAATCACAAGGTGGAGACCTTTGTGTCCAGAACGAAGGATCCCCTGGCGGTGGCCACGGACGCTCTGGTGGCCCCCTGGGGTTGTTATCAACTTCTGTATGCCTTCCCTCCGATAAAACTACTGCCTTCCAGAGGTGGAACACTAACTTGGCCCTGCGGTACTCTAGGTGCAGGCCGCAGGGGGTAGACGCCGTTTAGACCAACTTGTGGAGGCCCACCTCCCTGGTGAGAGGGACCAGGTTACAGACCGCTGACTCTTTTAGGCGGACGGTCAAGAGGTGGGGACCTTACATTTACCGTCTCTAACGGCCTTGTACGGCAAGGCGGGTTGCGTCATAGTCTCGACGGAGGCGTCGTCGACGACCTGAAGAGCACGGCGGGACT
>BLSH010537216.1:389551-399796 GCA_018402905.1 Glandirana rugosa | reverse complement strand
GCCATCACCTCTGCCAGACGGGTGTCTGAATTAGCAGCACTCTCGTGCAAGTCTCCCTACCTAGTCCTGCATAAGGATAAGGTGGTCTTGCGACCCTTGCCTTCTTTTCTTCCAAAAGTGGTTTCTTCTTTTCACATTAATGAAGATATTGTTCTTCCTTCTTTGTGTCCTCGTCCGTCGCATCCAAAAGAAATAGATTTACATGCCTTGGATGTAGTGAGGGCCTTAAAAGTGTATTTGTCTGCTACAGCTTCTTTTCGAAAAGCTGATGCTCTGTTTGTGTTGCCGGAGGGTCCGCGCAAAGGTTTGGCGGCCTCCTCGGCTACGATTTCTCGTTGGATCAGACAGACCGTGACCCATGCATATTCTGTCAGGGGCAAGGTCCCCCCTTTTCCGGTCACGGCTCATTCTACCCGGGCTGTTAGCACTTCCTGGGCTTTTAGACACCACTCCTCGGTGTCACAGGTGTGCAAGGCGGCCTCGGTTCACACTTTCACTAAGTTTTACAAAGTTGATGTGTTTGCATCTTCGGATGCTGCTTTTGGCCGCAAAGTTTTGCAGGCGGCAGTGTAGGCGCGTCTGGCGCCTCCTTAGAGGTTCTGTTGAGTACTGTTGTTAGCGTTTGCCCACCCCTCTTTTTTACACAGCTTGGGGACATCCCCACACGTAATGGTGAGCTGCGTCTGTCAGTGAACGATAGGAGAAAAAGGGATTTTATTAAAACTTACCTTAAAATCCTTTTCTCCGAGTTCACTGACAGATGCAGCACCCACCCCTCTGTGCTCTGTGTTTGTACGGCTTGTGTACGAACTGGTGAGCTATTCCATAGAGGGGGTTTATCTGGGAAGAGGGGACGGCCCCATGGGAGGGGTCAGCTGTTTCTTTTCCCTGCCTAGTTAACTCCTAGTGGAACCGGCATAAACCCCACACGTAATGGTGAGTGCGTCTGTCAGTGAACTCGGAGAAAAGGATTTTACGGTAAGTTTTAATAAAATCCCTTTTTTCTGCCCTGGGGACCAGGCCTTTTTCCTCCTTATTATCTACTAGAGCACTGGTCCCCTCACCGCCCCCATGAGTGTTCCTGCTTCTGGAGCCAGTGAGAGAGAACCTGGCCACTGGAAGTGCACCTCCATCAGTAGAAGGTGTCCATTTCATGCAGGCAGTAATAGGAATACCAGAAAAGGGAAAAGTATTGTCATATGAGTGTGGCTTGAGTTAAAGTATTACTAAAGGCAAAACTTTTTTTTAGTTTTGGATAGAGGGGAGATTGATTAAAACCCCTGTCAGTTTTTTTGCAGTCTGTGCCCCCATTAAGGAGATTCACCCTCTCTATTTGTCAAGTTTACCATTATCATTGAAAGTGAAAGTAAAAGAGAATCCCACATTTTGCAATGAGACACATGGTGGAAAAAAAATCTGACAGGGGTTATAACCCTTCTTTGCTCTACCCAAAATGAAAAAAAGAATTGCCTATAGTTCTACTTTAAGTAAAGTATGCATTTGGATTTTTTTTTTCCTCTTCACACTGACATTTAGTTAAAGGGAGGGGGGAGGGAATGAGGGGTGTGAGTTGCTAATATCCCAGAGTTAGGTTCTAACTATACAGTGCCTTGAAAAAATATTCATACCCCTTACAACCAAAAACGTAAATGTACTTTATTGGGTTTTTATGGGATAGACCACCAAAAAGTGGCACATAATTGTGAAGTGAAAGGAAAATGATAAATGTTTTTCAAAATTTTTGAAAAGTGTGGCATGCATTTGTATTCGGCCCCCCCTGAGTCAATACTTTGTAGGACCACCTTTCACTGCAATTACAGCTGCACATCTAGAGAGGAAATTTTTTCCCTTTCCTCTTTGCAAAATAGCTCAAGCTCTTCTCAGATTAGATGGAGAGCGTCTGTAAACAGCAATTTTCAGGTCTTGCCACAGATTCTCAATTGGATTTAGGTCTGGACTTTGGGCCATTCTAACACATGAATATGCTTTAATCTAAACCATTCCATTGTAGCTCTGGCTGTATATTTAGGGTCGTTGTCCTGCTGGAATGTGAACCTCCTCCCCAGTCTCAAATTTTTGCAGACTCTAACCGGTTTTCTTCTAAGATTGCCCTGTATTTGGCACCATCCATCATGCCATCAACTCTGATCAGCTTCCCTGTCCCTGCTGAAGAAAAGTATTCCCACAACATGATGCTGCCACCACCGTGTTTCACGGTGGGGATGGTGTGTTCAGAGTGATGTGCACTGTTAGTTTTCCGGTACACATATCGTTTTGCTTTTAGGCCAAAAAGTTCAATTTTGGTCTCATCTGACCAGAGCACCTTCTTCCACATGTTTGCTGTGTCCCCCCACATGGCATCTGGCAAACTGCAAATGTCACTTCTTATGGCTTTCTATCAACAATGGCTTTCTTCTTGGCACTCTTCCATAGAGGCCATATTTGTGGAGTGCAGGACTAGTAGTTGTCCTGTGGACAGATTCTCCCTCCTGAGCTGTGAATCTCTGCAGCTCCTCCAGAGTTACCATGGGCCTCTTGGCTGCTTCTCTGATGAATGTTCTCCTTGCCCGGCCTGTCAGTTTAGGTGGACAGCCATGTCTTGGTAGGTTTGTAGTCGTGCCATTCCATTTTTTGGATGATAGATTGAACATTGCTATGTGAGATGTTCAAAGCTTGGAATATATTTTAACCTAATCCTGCTTCCATCTTCTCCACAACTTTATGCCTGACCTGTCTGGTGCGTTCCTTGGCCTTCATGATGCTGTTTGTTCACTAAGGTTCTCTAACAAACCTCTGAGGGCTTCACAGAACAGCTGTATTTAGGCTAGGTTCACACTATCCGACACAAAAACGGTCTGACTTTGATCCTACTTTGCTCTGCGATATCTGTCCTACATCGGACCTACATCAGTCCGACTTCTGTGAACGTCTTTTATCCCTACAAAACCAGGCACCTTGTGCTCTTGGGATCTTGAAGGGGAACCCCCGCCAAATTAAAAAAAAAAAAAAGGCATGGGTCCCTCCTCCAAGAGCATACCAGTGTTGATGAGTACAAGGACCTCTTCCTGACAACACTTGCCGGTGGTTGTCGGGGTCTGTGGGCGGGGGGCTTATCAGAATCTGGAAGCCCCCTTTAAATAGGGGGCCCCCAGATTCCAGCCCCCCACCCTATATGAATGAGTATGGGGTACATTGTACCCCTACCTATTCACCTAAAAAAAATGTCAAAAATAAACACACTACACCAGTTTTTAAAGTATTTTATTAAATCAGCTCCGGCGTCTTCGGCTCTTTTTTGCGGGATCTTCTCCCTCCCCATGGCGTCTTCTGCTCTTTTGGGTCTTCTCCCTCTCCTCCCTCCCCCTTAAAATCCATACCAGACCGAAAGGCTTGGTATGCTCTTGGAGGGGGACCCCATGCCATTTTTTTTTTAATTTGGCGTGAAGTTTCCCTTCAGGATCCTCAGAGCAAAGTCGAATGCCAAAGTCGGATCAGTTAAGACAATGATCCAATTTTGATCTGACTTCAATTTTGACCATCAAGGTCAGACAAAATAGAATTTTGCACTTGTCAGAAGGCCAAAGTATCGGAGTGCTTAAGGCAGCTGGTGTTCCCTCAGATGGGGAAAGACTTTAGGGGTGGGTGGGGGGGTGCAGGGGGCAGATACACCGATGTGTTTCATTCACCAGTATGTGAATTTCATCAGGGTTTCACTCTGATACTTTGGCCTTCTGACAAGCTGCACTTGGTCAATCAGCCGGAAGACATGCTGACACTTCTGATCAGGACCTGAGCAACTCGAAGCTTACACTGTATGTGCATTCACCGCTCAAAAGACGTCCATGCCACAGAAGTGCTTCACGACCAAAGTATACCTGATATGCGCCTATCGCACGGAGGACCGGCGATACAGGAGCTACTTTGAAACCTCAAGATACCTGTCAATCACCAGCTTTCCTAATCAGCGACTTCAAGGAGACTCACGCCCCTCTGGGATTCACCCCAGCTCTCAATGTGAGAACGCATACTGGCGGATGACCACCCTCAAACTGTGACTCCGTCCCAATTGGGACTATCTAGCCACCTGTCTGTAATTGCCTGAGGATTCAGACACTGTGATCTCTTAAAAGATCTTTGAAGCTATTGAAGCGTTAACCATTTAATTTAAATTACATTATCTTTTTCTTAACCCGTTTGGTTTGCTTAATGTCCTATGATAATATGTATTATGAGCAGTCCATTACTGTTTGACCCAGAGGTTCCTCATTAGGGTGATCAGCACTTCATTGAGCTGTAACACTTATAGAGGATTTCCTGGAATTCATTGCCAGTAACAGACACATGCTCGCATATCAAGACTTAAATGTAATCCTTAAGCTGTGTGTATGACCCCGGGGTGTTTTACATTAGACAACGTTGTCTTTTAACTGAGTGTTTACATGTGGTTGTTTGTTACATTTTTTCAATAAAATTTATTGGCATAAGTGCCTGAGTATATGCCACTGGGTTAACCCTTTATTCCCCAAGGGGAGAAGGACCTCTTTAGGGAGAACTCTGTCCTCTCCCACATATGTGTTGTGCAATAAAGACATAGGACCCCTAGAAGACTCAGACTGTGATGAGGTTTTAGAGAACACAAAGCTAGTTTGCCCCAAACTCTCCAACCGGCTGACGCAACTGTACATCTTACATAAAGCCTACCTAACTCCAATATGGCTGTCAAAATACAGTGCAAAACAGAGCTCGCTATGCCCCAGATGTAAATAATAAAGTTTCTACATGAAAACATGGGCTCACCCCTGCAACTAAACCCCCACTCCAGTGTATTGGAACTACTCCCTGACATTGATTTAATCAAATTTTTGACCACCTTTTTGCATGAGGCCCTATTCATCGCTTGTAAACTTATAGCACGATATTGGATGCAGACAACTCCCCTCACAATTCGGGCTTGGATTGCCACAGTAAACATCACACTGCCATACAAGAAACTGGTCTATTTACATAGAGGTTGTCCTGCCAAGTACAATAAAGTGTGGCAGAGATGGTTGGAGCTATCTGATCAGGGACCATGGGACCCTAGGGGCACTTTCAGATCGGCGACACTCACGCCCGCCCACTCGCTCTGCTCTGCCCGCTCCTAATTTTACTGTGGCGGAGTCACACCCGCCCACTTTATTAGCTCCGCTCTGCCTGCTCCTTATTTTACTGTAGGGCGGGGGCGCCGCTTATTGCATTGTGAGAGCAGCCCGGCGCTGCTGCTGAGGTACAAGCAGAGGACTCTCTGCCATACCCGCACAGCGGACCTCCCGGTACCCGCCCATTCTTCCCACAGCTCCCCCCATTCCTGCAGACGGCGGCCAGTTCTGGACCGGAGCAAGTCCGCTTACAAGCTGACTGTTAGGAAAAGCAGTCAGTCCAGGTGTTTGGTGCGCTTTTTGCCATCTTCTGTGGTGGTGCGCGCGTTCGCATGCATGCACCGGAAACGGCGCCAAACTGCTCTATTTGAACCTGCGGGACCCAGCAGCAAGTGCTGTCCGTTCTACAGCGTCTGTGACCTGTGAGCCCCAGCTCAAACCTCTGTTCCTGTGTTGCCAGTTGTTTCCTGTTGACCCGGCCTGACCTGACCTGCTGATCTGCTGCCTGCACCGACCCTGGCTTTCCACGACCATCCGATTGTCTGTTCCTCCTGTTCTTCTGCTGTCCGCCTGATAATGAACCTTGCTTGGACTTGACCACTCTTCTGCCTGACCCATCTGTACCGCACAGCCTGCCCGTTGCCGACCCAGCCTGCATGACCATCCCTCTGATCTGCAGGACCACCTGGATCATCACGCCATCACCAGTGACCATCCAGCCCTCGTGCCATCCTGCACTCTTGGACTTCCTGTCTACCAGGGGTCCTTGAATTGGGTGAGCAAGAGTGGTTGTTCCCTGCACAAGACAGACTCCTGCCTGTGTTTAACCCCCCCACTAACCCTGCCTGTGTTTAACCCCCCCAGCCACCCCTGCCAGTGTCTAACCCCCCCACTACCCCTGCCTGTGTCTAACACCCCCCACTACCCCTGCCTGTGGGGGGTTAAAAGCGATGCGCTCCCGCCTGCATAGCGGAGCCATATTGCTGGTAAAACTCCCCTAAAGCTAGCGGGGTTTTACCGCGACTGCTGCTAAGCTTTCAGCGTGAAAGTAGCCTAAGGCCCCTTTCACACGGGTGTTGCGTTCAGGTAAACCTGTCTGTTTTTCAGGCGGACCTAACCGGACGCCTCATTCTCCTCTATGGAGTGGTGGATGTCAGCTGAGACATGCTATCCGATCGAAAAGATAAGTCCGAAAGATGGAAACCCTATTTTTCCATCTGTCTGTGGATCGGGTGAAAGTGGACAGATGGTCCGTTGTCGTCCGATTTTCCATAGAAGAGAGCGGAGCTCTGACAGATCCGTCTGTGCACACTTTGTGTAGACGGCTCTGTCATCTGTTAGCTCAGCGGGGTTCAGCGGAGCAAAAACGGACCCGCACACAGACACGTGGGACTGCAAAGTCGCATGACAAGTCGTACCCCATGATTTCCAATGAGTACCATTCATATCTGTGCGACTTCAAGTTGTAGTGACTGCAAAGTAGTCCCTGCATTACTTTGGTTCGACTTTGATGCGATTTGAGGTTCATAGACCTCAAGATTACACAGGCATTGCTTCAAGTCATGTCAAAATCACGCGACTTTCAGGTCGCACAAATGTGAAAGTAAAATGTCAAGGGGTATGAATACTTTCTCAAGGCACTATATATATCTTTAGAACAACGTGGCACCTAGATGAGGGTGCTTCTTTTCAGCAAGTTTCTATGGAATGTTGATTAGCCCAAATCTCATGACATTTGACATTCCAGTGTATCTCGCTGGGAAGCTTTGTATTTGAAAAGATTAAAAACAATTTTTGAAATTGCAGTAACATGTTAAAGCTTTTATGTGATTTTATGTGATCTTAATGATTAGGTTTAAGTATACTTAAATCTATCCATCATACAATCCATTGTGGCCTTGCACAGTGTGCATATGCCCAGGCTCTGATTCAGGGTCATAGAGAAAATAGGACCAGCAAGGAAGCCAGAAGGATAGTGGCTTAAAAATGAAGCTACGCTGCAGGCAGGCTTTGTCTCCTGAATCAGCAAGTGGTAGATTCTTCAGGAACAGATTGAAAGAGTAAAATAGCAGTCCTGAGGACATTAGTTTACTTTTTTTATTGGGATTCTTTTCTTTTCATTGGCTGGTGACAAGACATAGTAAATTCACAACCTGGTCTCACTCTATCCAGTAAACATACAGTGCAGACCAGTGATGCAGGATTCCATCTTTGGGAATAGGAAACCTTTAGATAGAGCAGGTTATACGCAGACCAGGAATGTTTATCCTCTGAAGGTGGACAGTCAGTGCTGGCTGCTCAGATGAATCATGAAATGTACACGGTCTCCATGTGGGTTTTACCCACTGATACACCCATTGATATTGTTAACAGATGGTAAGTTACTACAATGTCTACTAGAGATTTAATGTGTGCTATTAGACATCCCCAGGAAAGCCTGATCAATAGCGATAGCGCTCTATAAACAATCTGTGTCCTAAAATTTGAGATTGGGTTACAAAATCAGAAACACGTGTGATTGCTTCTTATTCATTGAGATTGACTACAAAGAATTCTGGGATTCCACTTGGGGTACCAGCAGCCTGTATAATGTAAATGGTGGCTCTGTTATGAATAATGGAAGCACCTTCTATATTTGAGTCTGGACTAAAATGTTTGTGACAATAATGTCTGTGCCAAATGTAACAAGGGATCAGTTCATCAGCTTATCTGAAAACTTAACGGGTAACTCCACTTTCGTGGGGAAAAAAATAGCAAATAAAGAGAGCATAATATAGCGTGTACAATTGTGATACAAGTCATATTGTAATTGGATGTTATTAAAAATTATCTTTCCTTTTCAATCTGCAGCCACTGTAATTTTCTATAAATGCCATGCAATATGGCTACCTTGGAGTTGTTCTGTACACAGAATGTGTACTGACCACTCCCCAGAAACCTCGTTTACTGCTTGTGTGCTTGGCTCACCGATTTTCCCAGATGTCTGCCTATGATAAAATTCAGATTTCAGGCATCCCCTGCAATAAAAATGTAATTTTTGGTAAGATACTTCCAATAGGAACGCGTCTAAAGGGATGCAGGCCCAGCATATTCTCTAATTAGTGCTCTGCTGCTGCTACAGCTAAATGATAATCATGAAACCACTCCCATTAGACCCACTTAGCAGAGAGGCACAGAGGAACAAACAGTGATTTCTTCAGAATAACAAAAGGTAGGAATCTGCAACAAAGGTTGTTATAATCCTTGTGTAGCGGGTGCCACGCTATTTCTGCTGCTTTTGCCAAGTGGCCACCGCAAATACACGGCTCTTGTTTTCATTGACTGAACAGAAAGACACAGAAGGATAAAGTTACACTGCACTTGTACTGTATTCCTATGGGGCAGTTACAGCAGCCAATGCATGGGGCTTTAACAAACAGCAGCTACAAAGGGCTGTGTGTCATTTCCTTTCAGAGAAAGTAATGCATTGTGGATATGTAGTTGCTTTTCAAGGATTTTCCATTAGACAGACCAGCAGGAGAACTTCATTTCCCATCAGACTGTACTGCAGAGAGATGTTCCTGGGAGCAGCAGTGCCTCGTGGGAGATGCTATTTAAGCCAAGGGCGCGGCCTGATACATGCTCTCTCTGGACAGCAGTGATCGATTACACAGCACCCTGCGTGCTTTGCCAGCGGAGTTGCAGCCTACTCACACAGACCATGCGGTCTGCAACTACGCAGCACTTCAGCAGATGATCTAGGAGACCGGCCCTGTTATCAGCGGAGTGTGTTCCTGAGACCTGTGGGCAGTTGGGCGATCAATCTGGGAGAACTTCAGAGAGAGAGGCAGTGGAAGCTGATTCCAGGAGCAGAAAGGCTGGAAAGTCATTATCATCATCATCTCTAGCCCTATCATCACTATCACCATCACCTAAGCAGCGGGACTGTCTTCTGCAGAAGTTTGCCCGGTTGGGTGAGTGGGCTCAGGCCCATCTATAGAGTACTGATCTTGCATAATCCTATCTCTCATACAGAGTGTTAGCAGAGATCTGAGCACTATCGTTCATAGAACCGGAAGAGGCTGGCTGCAACTGCTTGATTTTACCGTATTGCTAGTAGTTATAAGGTTATCACAAAGATTTCTGTCTATTGCAGTGAAGTTGCTATTTCACCTTTGTGTCATATTCTGAAGATCCATGGACACAGTTACTTAGGTACCTAAAATTGAAATAAACGAGTTGGCAAAAGACGCACAGAACTTAATAGAGGATTTACCACAATTACAGCTACTTTCCCCCCACTTTGCAGGACTCAGGGTTACTATACTTTGCATTACTGAAGTCTCCTAAGAGCTCTCTTAAATAGAGCAGGTTATCCATTGAAGTTATACCAGTTTGGTTGCATTCTTTTAGAGTGGTACGGATTTATTTGTATTACATTGAGTGGTATCAATTTACCTACAGTTCACCATTTCACATCAGCTAGTCTAAAGATTTATCCTGTAATGAGGTATTTTACATAATCTATCGTTACATCGAGCATAGGTGAACATTCAGGTATCTTGACTAGACTCCATTGGAGGAATTAAAGTGTAACTTTTAAAAGTGGACTGTCAGTAAATAGGAGGGAGTCGTGATACACATTCAGTTAGTTTGTGTCTCCCGTGTATTCACCAAGCACTCAAAAGTCATATTTTTGTTGTTTAGACATTTATGAGTGTGACTTAACCACTTGAATACAGGACGTTTATACCCCCTTCCTGCCCAGACCAATTTTCAGCTTTCAGCGCTCTCACACTTTGAATCTCAATTACTCTCTCATGCTACACTGCAAAGTTTTAAAAGCGTGAAAAAAGTTAATATAGCGTTTTTTATTTTTTGGGTCTCGAAGAATTTATGGTGGTTTTCTTTCGAGATAAACACACTTTTTTTACTGTGTTTAAAACAAACCCACGTCACATCGTACTCTCTCATTAACTCTAAGTTTCACACTCTCGCGACTTTCGACTTTTAACCAGACCCGTCCTTCCCCCATATTTGCAGGACATAAGTTCACCAATTCAGTGTGAGTATTTACAGATTTGTTGTTTTTATACTGAAAACTCACGAACCACTTATGTGCCCTCTG
>BLSH010537216.1:361570-371986 GCA_018402905.1 Glandirana rugosa | reverse complement strand
GGGAAGTGAAATAATATAAAGTAATTTTCTATACCTGTTCAGTTCCATTTTGTTTTACAGCAGTCATTTTAAACTAGTTAAACTAGTTAAAAGTTTTGTATAGAAGTTCTCACACACATTTCTTTCAGATAAGCAAGTTTGAGCAAAACATGTTATTTCCCCGAAATGACGCTTATTTATCTGCTAGCCAAGGTCCATTCTCGTCATGTATTTTGACTAATTATTCCTGTTATGGTCTTCATTGCATTTGTTATGAGAAATGTTTCATTTTATGTATTTCTGATTAGCAGAAAAAAAACTATATAAACAGAGAAAATAAAAGCACTAATCAGATCTTTTCTGAACAACACCACTGCCTGTCTTGTGTTCTGTTCAACCGAATCGATCTCCGAGCTCGCTGAGACGAGGACCAACCCGGGCAGGGCTATCAGTCTATCTGACCTATGAAACGGGTACCCCAACACCGGTGAGCTCAGCAACACCAAAAGACCTGGAAGACCACGGAAAACAACTGTGGTGGATGACCGAAGAATTCTTTCCCTGGTGAAGAAAACACCCTTCACAACAGTTGGCCAGATCAAGAACACTCTCCAGGAGGTAGGTGTATGTGTGTCAAAGTCAACAATCAAGAGTAGACTTCACCAGAGTGAATACAGAGGGTTCACCACAAGATGTAAACCATTGGTGAGCCTCAAAAACAGGAAGGCCAGATTAGAGTTTGCCAAACAACATCTAAAAAAGCCTTCACAGTTCTGGAACAATATCCTATGGACAGATGAGTCCAAGGTCAACTTGTACCAGAGTGATGGGAAGAGAAGAGTATGGAGAAGGAAAGGAACTGCTCATGATCCAAAGCATACCACCTCATCAGTGAAGCATGGTGGTGGTAGTGTCATGGCGTAGGCATGTATGGCTGCCAATGGAACTGGTTCTCTTGTATTTATTGATGATGTGACTGCTGACAAAAGCATCAGGATGAATTCTGAAGTGTTTCAGGCAATATTATCTGCTCATATTCAGCCAAATGCTTCAGAACTCATTGGACGGTGCTTCACAGTGCAGATGGACAATGACCCGACGCATACTGTGAAAGCAACCAAAGAGTTTTTTAAGGGAAAGAAGTGGTATGTTATGCAATGGCCAAGTTAATCACCTGACCAGAATCCGATTGAGTATGCATTTCACTTGCTGAAGACAAAACTGAAGGGAAAATGCCCCAAGAACAAGCAGGAACTGAAGACAGTTGCAGTAGAGGCCTGGCAGAGCATTACCAGGGTTGAAACCCAGCGTCTGGTGAAGTCTATGCGTTCCAGACTTCAGGCTGTAATTGACTGCAAAGGATTTGCAACCAAGTATTAAAAAGCGAAAGTTTGATTTATGATTGTTAACCTGTCCCATTACTTTTGGCCCCTTAAAAAGTGGGAGGCACATATACAAACTGTTGTAATTCCTACACTGTTCACCTGATTTGGATGTAAATACCCTCAAATTAAAGCTGAAAGTCTGCAGTTAAAGCACATCTTGTTCATTTCATTTCAAATCCATTGTTGTGGTGCCAAAAAGATTAGAATTGTGTCGATATCCCAATAGTTATGGACCTAACTGTATGTCAGGGGTCTCCAAACTTTATGAACAAAGGGTGGTTTGCTGTCCTTCTGAATTTGGGAGGGCCAGACTGTGGGGGTAAACAATGCCTTAGGCTTGTTGGTCAGTGGGAGTAAAAAATGTCATAGCACCTGTGGTCAGTAGGAGGAGGAAGAGTGGTCCATCATTGATAATGGTGAGATGCATAGTGGCCCATTATTGGTATCAATATGAGGAATAGTGCTTATCATTGGTGTCCCATAATTGGTATCAATGGGAAGAATAGTGCCCCATCATTGGCATCAATGGGAGGAATAGTGCCCCATCATTGGTATCAGTGGGAGGCATAGTGTCCCATCATTAGTAACAGTAAGAGGAATGGTGTCCTATCATTGGCATCAATGAAAGGAATACTACCCCATCACAGGTATCAGCGGGAGGAACAGTGCCCCATCATTGGTGTACGTGGAAGGAATAGCGCCCCACCATTGGTATCATTGGAAGGAATAGTGCCCCATCATTGGTATCAGTGGGAGGAATAGTGGCCCATCATTGATATCAGTGGGAGGAATAGTGCCCCATCATTAGAATCAGTGGGAGGATTAGTGCCCCATTATTGGTGTCAGTGGGAGGAATAGTGCCCCATCATTGGTATCAATGGGAGGAATAGTGCCCCATCATTGGTATCAATGGGAAGAATAGTGCCCCATCATTGGTATCAATGGGAGGAATAGTGCCTCATCATTAGTGTCAGTGGGAGGAATAGTGCCCCATCACTGGTGTCAGTGGGAGGAATAGTGCCTCATCATTAGTATCAGTGGGAAGAATAGTGGCCGATCATTGGTATCAGTGGGAGGAATGGTGCCCCATCATTGGTATCAGTGGGAGGAATGGTGCCCCATCATTGGTGTGAGTTGGAGAAATAATGCTCCATCATTGGTGTCAATGGGAGGAAAAGTGCCCCATCATTAGTGTCAGTGGGAGGAATAGTGCTCCATCATTGGTATCAATGGGGGGAATAGTGCCCCATCATTGGTGTCAGTAGGAGGAATAGTGCCCCATTGTTGGTGTCAGTGGTAGGAATTATGTCCCACTGTTTGTGTCAGTGAAAGGCATTGTGCTTCCAATAAATGAGAGGAATAGGGTGTTTATTTACAGGTAAAAAATATGTTATTAGCATTGCATTATTCTGTTCCACGTTGAAAGATGGGCATACAATATTGCCACTCAGTTTTGTATGTGACTGATTATCTGTAGTGACACCTCTGCCCCTCTTACTGGGCATACAGAGTTTGATCACTGCTGAAAGTATAAAGCTGCAGTTAAACTTTAGATCTGTAGCCATGACCATCTACAAAAAATAGTAGATTTCTTCACAACCCGCTAAGCATGGCTCTGCAGATCTTACAAGTTCTCAAAAATGGAGAAGAGTGGAACAAAGAGGAGAATGGACACTGCAGCACACTATTTGTACCAGCCTACAGGGGAACAGTAAAATGAGAAGCAGCAGACTGAAAAGCTCATCTCTCCTTCCCTGTCCTTTTATTAGCATGTCCTTTGTTAGCACATAAGCACTGTAGCACAGCTCATTGGCTCATTGTGCTGCTTCTCACTCCCCCAGTCTGTGAGCTTTGCTGTACAGGGATTTCAAGAGGTTAATACCAGGGGAAATTTAGGTATTTAACTGCTTGCATTAAAAACAAAACAAAAAAAACATTCAATTATGTATTAAAGTGGTATTAAACCCAAGACGAAAATGTTTTTATGTTGCAGCTTACTAATTCTTAGATGTGATGGCTGCATTCATTTTCTTTTTTATGCATTCTCTTTTATGTTCACCTGTTGTGCCTAACAGTAAGCTTGTTGTTGTTTTTTTTTTAAATCCACAACAAGCTATCCTGCAGATGTAGCAATCAGAGGGTTGAGACAAACACTGACAGGTGCTTACAATGATGATATTCATTATGTAAAGCCTTTATCCCAAAAGTAGAAAAAAACTGTTGCTGTAATAACTTAGTAAGGCTTAGTTTGGCTTCAATTTGTTAGTGTATCTAAATTTGCTAGTTCATCTAATGCTCCCATCCCCCCAGGCTGACAATACTGCTGTGCAAAGGTGTCTTTGTTGCTCCTTCATCCAGAACGTAGGTACTCTAATACAGGGGGCATGTCACTCATCAGGTTCCCAGGTGAAAACAGGTGGAAGAAAGCCTAACAAAGAAAATAAATTCAGCCACCACATCTAATGATTGGTAAGCTGCAATATATTACATTTCGTGATTTTGGGTTTAATACCGCTTTAAAGTGGGAGTAAATTCCCATGCATTATTTTTACCTATAATGTAGGTAAGCCTATAATAAGGTTTCCCTATAGGTACTGTAAATATTGCCTAAACATGCGCCGTTTAGGAGATACTTACTGTAAGATGGGCAGCACAGTGGTGTAGTGGTTAGCACTTTCACTTATCAGCAAAAGGGTCGCTGGTTCGAATCCCAACCAAGACACTACCTGCCTGGAGTTTGCATGTTGTTCCTGTGCCTGCGTGGGTTTCCTCCAGGTACTCTGGTTTACTCCCACACTTCAAAGACATGCTGGTAGGTTTATTGGATCCTGTGTAAATTGGCCCTAGTATGTGTACTGTATGTATGAATATCAGTTAGGGACCTTTCCTTCAGAGTCCTGTGCTGTAAACAGCGGTTCACGGAGTCCGTGAACCCGGAAGGAAGACTGGGTGAAGTGCATTCAGCGGTGACAGCGCACCGCTGAAGGGCTTCGTTCTAAGGTAAGTTTCACATGCGATGCATACTAGGACATTATGACATTACCTTGCAGGTTGCAAAAAAAAAAGAAAACCACAATTGTTTACTACTGCCTTATTGTTTCAGCTGTAAGATTACAAATTCACCATAAATGACTTCAAGGCTAACATTTAATCAGACCTTAGAATATACAGTCGTATGCAAAAGTTTAGGAACCCCTGACGATTTCCACGATTGTCATTTATAAATATTTGGGTGTTTGGATCACCAATTTAATTTTGATCTATCAAATAACTGAAGGACACAGTAATATTTCAGTAGTGAAATAAGGTTCATTGGATTAGCAGATAATGTGCAATATGCATCAAAACGAAATTAGACAGGTGCATACATTTGGGCACCCTTGTCATTTTGTTGATTTAAATACCTGTAACTATTTAGCACTCATTAATTGGAACACACAATTGGATTGGTGAGCTCATTAAGCCTCGAAGTTCATAGACAGGTGCATCCAATCATGAGAAAAGGTATTTAAGGTGGCCAATTGCAAGTTGTTGTTCTCTTTGACTCTCCTCTGAGGCGTGGCAACATGGGGGCCTCAAAACAACTCTCAAATGACCTGAAAACAAAGATTGTTCTACAGCATGGTTTAGGGGAAGGCTACAAAAAGTTATGGCAGAGATATAAGCTGTCAGTGTCCACTATGAGGAATATAGTGAGGACATGGAAGACCACAGGCACAGTTCTTGTTAAGGCCAGAAGTGGCAGGCCACATAAAATATTGGAGAGGCAAAGGCGAAGGATGGTGAGAACGGTCAAAAACAGCCCACAGACCACCTCCAAAGACCTCCAACATCAACTTGCTGCAGATGGTGTCACTGTGCATCGTTCAACAATTCAGCGCACTTTGCACAGGGAGAAGCTGTATGGGAGATGCGAAAGAAGCCTTTTCTGCACACAGCCACAAACTGATTCGCTTGAGGTATGCAAACGCACATTTGTACAAAGATTGAGTTATTTGGTCATAACAAGGGGCATTATGCATGGTGGCAAAAGAACACAGCGTTCCAAGAAAAAGACTTGCTACCCACAGTAAAATTTGGTGGAGATTCCATCATGCTGTGTGGCTGTGAGGCCAGTGCCGGTACTGGGAATCTGGTTAAAGAAGAGGGTCGCATGGATTCCACTCAATATCAGCAGATTCTTGAGAATAATGTTGAGGAATCAGTAACAAAGTTGAAGTTACGCCGGTGCTGGATATTTGCGAAAAGACAGCGACCCAAAACACTGCTCAAGATCTACTCGGGCATTTATGCAGAGGAACAAGTACAATGTTCTGGAATGGCCATCCCAGTTCCCAGACTTGAATATCATTGAACATCTGTGGGGTGATTTGAATCGGGCTGTCCATGCTCGGCAACCATCAAACCTAACTGAACTGGAGATGTTTTGTAAGGAGGAATGGTCCAAAAGACATTCTTCCATCCATAATCCAGACAGTCATTACAGGCTATAGGAAGAGTCTAGAGGCTGTTATTTCTGCTAAAGGAGGCTCTACTAAATATTGATGTGATTTTTCTGTTGGGGTGCCCAAATTTATGCACCTCTCCAATTTCGTTTTGATGCATATTGCGCATTTTCTGTTAATCCAATAAACCTAATTTCACTACTGAAATATTACTGTGTCCTTCAGTTTTTTGATAGATCAAAATGAAATTGCTGATCCAAACACCCTAATATTTATAAATGACAATCATGGAAATTGTCAGGGGTTCCTAAACTTTTACATACAACTGTAAAAGGATATTAAGACTTTGACCCTGACTAGATTCATAGGCTGTCAATAAGTAAAAGGAATACATTCTTTCTCATATGGTGTTACCCGGGGAGTTGTAAAAATTAGCCCGTAGCTTCACCTATACAATTTGATCTGGATACAGTTTACTAAATGACCTAGATTGTCAGGAACAAACCGGGAGAATGTTTGTCAAAGTTATTGCTGTATGTTCACCTATGGGGTAGTGGATATTTACCCTGTACCATCTGTTGTATGACATTCAAATTGGAGTACCCCCTATAGTGTGTACTCATCGCCAATACCCCTCCATGTGTAGAATCATTTTCCAAGAAATGCCATTAGCTTTTAAGCAGGCCTCATCCACACCTAACAGTTTTCTGTAATTTTTTTCATTTGAAAACGTCATTTGTACTTAAACACGCATAAATCCCCCTTGTTCTGTCACAAGTCCCCCTGGAGTGCTCCTATCACTGCTAATTCTTTCTCAGATAACTGTGGTGTTTGGCATGGAAATAACCCCTTTAAATAAACCAAGATTATTATGTTGTTGTATATTACTGGTGTTTTTACATGTCATGCGTTTGGACATGTTAATTGTTATGACTTGTTTCTTTCAGAAATATGGCTTGTAATTCACAAAAAATAAATTCTGACATCTGCAATGGAAAAATGACCAAACCTGTGAGCAATCACTGTTGTATATAGAATGGCCATGCAATACTAATTATCAGTAAATGTACACTCAATAGGATATATTTCTTCCAAGTAGTTCAGTTTTCCTTCTAGGTATTACTGTACTGCTTTAGTCTGTCCTACTCCCTTTTGTCTGTAGTCTGGTGATCCTGGAACACACCTGCTTGGGGTCCTGGAAAACCTTCATAGGTGCTTTTTTACATAAAAAATGCTAATGTAAAAGCTGCCACTACTGTTTTACTTACCCCCCGCCATTCTGACTCGCACCTGCCATTCATTTTTTAATGCGATTGGCAATGCATGAAACAAAGGGAGGCAATTGCACAGCATACGTTTTGGGATCCCAGATAGCAAGCAATTGTGCTGCAAGTTTGAAAATGATGTGCTAAGCTATTGCTAGACTTGCCAGGCTTCACAAGTTTGTTGCACAATTGCAGTAAGACTGCGTTATATGACTCAGTTATGTTGTGCAATAGTCATCCCACTACAGGGGTAACTGTGGCTGAATTTTCTTGCTGTAGACTTGCAGAGCTCTTGCTGTAGAATCATCACTGCAACTTTGCTCTTGCTAGAGACTCGCCACAAAAATTTGCTTCAATTGGAAAAGTGAGAATTAGAACTTGTGCTTCAAGTGCTCTGCAAGTGTACAACTTGCCAGTGAAAACGTGCAGCAAGTTAACAGACTTACAATTCAACACTGCTATAAGTTTGTGGCAAGTTATCCTTGCTATCAAGGCTGTACACTCCCAGTAACCCTTTATGGCGGGGATATGTCTCTAATCATTGACATGATTAGAGACAATCCATAGAGCAGGGATATGCAATTAGTGGACCCCCAGCTGTTGCAAAACTACAAGTCTCATCATGCCTCTGCCTCTGGGTGTCATGCTTGTGGCTGTCAGAGTCTTGTATGCCTCATGGGACTTGTAGTTCTGCAACATCTGGAGGTCCGCTAATTGCATATCCCTGCTGTATGAATTGTCTCTAATCATGTCAATGGTCAACTTATTTTCAGATTTGTATCTTGAGGCTAGGTTAACTTTGTGCTTGGCGAGCAAAATCACGTGCTTTCCTGACATGTGCAGAAACATGCTGCCCCCTAAGCAAACACGCGACAGTGCCATTGATTCTTAATGTTACCCCCACACATCTGTTAATGTACGTATCAAACTGCACGGTGGCGTGATTTTGCAGGGACTTCTTTTGCTTATTTCACGTGTAGGTCAGCCCATTGAAATGAATGGGCTGCCTCACATGCGACACACAGGCTTGGTCAGGAACACGTGTGCTCTATTGCAGGCACAAAGTGTGAACCAAACCTTACTCCTATATGTGATATCACTCCTGTATGGAGTGGAGTCTAATGAGTTTATTTATAAAGCAATGGTGTGGTGTTCCTTCGGACATATTTTTGCTTTAACCACTTCTCTCCGGTGTCACGTCATATGATGTCACAATCTTTGAGCGGGGATATCTGAATGGTGCCAGCAGCTACAGGCACCATTTATATATCGTTTTTTTCCGCCGGTGATTCTGCACACTGCAAGTACAATCATAGTAGCAGTTCAGCCGCTTGATTGTTCTTACAGTCAGCGGGGGGGGGGCGCCCTGTGTCCTCCCCCCGCCATCCAGTGCTTCTCCGGACTCGCCTGTACCGTCGGCAGCCCAGAGAAACGAACCGTCGCCAGCGGTAATTGACCATAGAGCTGATCAAATGGTCACCCGTCATCTCTAGGCGCCTGGGAGGTCCGGGCGCGACGTATGACGTCACGTCCGGCCGGCCAGATGTAAACAATGGCCGGGGACTCGGCTGAAACAGACGAAATTGCTTGTTTCTTTTTTTCTGATATCGGTCTTTCCAGCCTAGAGGAGAGATGTGGGGTCTTATTGACCCCATATCTCTCCAAAAAGAGTACCTGTCACGCACTATTCCGATTACAAGGGATGTTTACATTCCTTGTAATAGGAATACAAGTGATCAAATTTTTTTTTTTTTAAAGAGACAGTGTAAAAATAAAAAAATAAAGTTAAAATAAACAATAAAAAAAAAAAATTAACGTGCCCCCCCGTCCCCGCACACAGAAGCGAACGCTTACGTAAGTCGCGCCCGCATATGTAAACGGTGTTCAAACCACACATTCACCGCGAATGTTAGAGCGAGAGCAATAATTCTAGCACGAAGACCTTCCCCTGTAACTCTAAACATGTAACCTGTAAAAAATTTTAAAGTGTCCCCAATGGGGATTTTTAAGTATCAAAGTTTGGCGCCATTCCACGATTGTGCGCAATTTCAAAGCTGGACATGTTAGGTATCTATTTACTTGGAGTAACATACTCTTTCACATTATGCAACAAAATTGGGCTAACTTTACTGGTTTCTGTTTTTTTAATACATAAAACTGTTTTTTTTTTTTTTAAAAAAAGCGTTTGAAAAATTACTGCGCAAATACCATGCTACATAAAAAGTTGCAACGATCATCATTTTATTCCCTAGGGTCTTTTATAAAAAAACATATATAATGTTTGGGGGTTCTGAGTAATTTTGTAGCAAAATTTTTTTTATTTTTACATGTAGGAGCAAAGTGTCAGAATTGGCCCGGGAAGCAAGTGATTAAAAAAAAAGTGCCAGGGAGGAGCCCTGGGTGGATCAGTGCAGAGCCTGGAAGCAAGAAGAGGTCGTTTTCTCTGTGGCTCCTGCACTACCCCCCTTTTTCATCATGGAGAGCGTGGAGAGGATTCTGGAGCACATGTGGTCGGCAGCCTTGGTAAATGGCCTTCAGTGGCTGAACTCTCAACTGGCATCCGTGCTGCAGGGGTCGGGACAGGCACCAGCTTCGCCTGTTTCCCTCCCTACCACGGCAAGGAGGTCATTGCCTCCTACGTGCCTCAGCCCGGAGGTGAGCCCAACTTTGGACCCTTCAGCCCCCAGAGCAAAGAGACTCGCTCCTCTGCCTGGCGCGGGGGCTGGGAGGAATCACCGCCATCGGCGGGACCTGGCCAGGAGGGTGCCTTCTCCTTCCCCCTCCAGGCCTCCATCTGTGGACTGGTATGCTGTGGCTGGCCGGGTGGGTGGGGTCTACTACCGCCTGCAGTGCGGCCTGAGATGGGAGGACTGTCACCACTGGCGCCCGCCACCAGCAGAGGAAGTGGGGGTGCCCTGGGTGACAGCGCCGTTCGGGGAGCGGCATCTGCTTCATGTGCCTTTGTCTGTCTCTACATTGCCCGTGTCTGCTGTCTCACTTTGTCGCACCCTGCGTTGCGCGCGGGGGGGACTGTCACAGCGCCAGTTCTAGCAGCCGGGGGTAGCATTCCTGGGAGTAAAGTGGACTTAGGTGGCACGGGGACACCGGGAGCTGGGGATGTTCTCCTTCCTACCTTTTTGCTGGCACTGGTTGCCAGCTGTACAAACCTGCCTGGAGGGTGGAGGGGGATTCTGGATCAACCGTCGCTGGACCTTTATTGGTGCCGGGGGGGATGCCGGCAGTGCTGCAGCCATCCGGTGCACTAGAGAAGGGGGATGCAGCAGTGCTCCCTGTGTCTTCTGGGGATTCACAGGTTACAAAAAAAAAAAAAAAAAAAAAAAA
>BLSH010537216.1:344553-356650 GCA_018402905.1 Glandirana rugosa | reverse complement strand
GGGGGGGGGGGGGGGGCCGGGGGGGAGCTGCAGCTCTGTGACAGCTTTCTGCATGGTGAGGATTTCATGCAGAAAGCTGTCACAGATCACCCCCCCACACAGTGCACCAAGCACACTGATACCCCTGTCCACATACATGTCAGTGTCCCCATAAAACAGCCCCCAAAACATCTGTATGTCCCCAATCACATCTGTCACCATACACAACATCTGTCACAGTCCCCAAACATCTGTCATAGTCCCCAAACATCTGTCACAGTCCTCAAACATCTGTCACCATACACAAAACATCTGTATGTCACCGTCACATCTGTCACAGTCCCCGTCACATCTGTCTGTCCGCCAACAGCAAATAAACTCCAATTTGGGTTATTTTTACCAAAGAAATGTAGCAGTATCATTTTTGGTCAAAATTTATCAAGAGAAATTACTTATTTGCAAAATTTTATAACAGAAACGCAGAAAAATGCATTGTTTTTGAAAATGTTTTGTCTTTTTTAATTTATAGCGCAAAAAATAAAAAACCCAGGGGTGATTAAATACCACCAAAAGAAAGCTCTATTTGTGTGAAAAAAATGATAACAATTTCATATGGGTACAGTGTCGCATGGCCGCGCAATTGTCATTCAAACTGCAACAGCGCTGAAAGCTGAAAAGTGGCCCGGGAAGGAAGGGGGTTTAAGTGCCCAGTATTGAAGTGGTTAAAATGTACACTGAGCTGTGTGTGCGCAGCTCAGTATACATTGCAGCATGGTTTCTGTGTGATGGATAACTGAACTCCAGCACATGCATGGGAATTATGTTATCCTGTGCCGATCAACCAAGATGGATTAAGATCTGCACACGAAAGAAGCCAAGGAGGTGTCAGCAGCACAGACATTGGACCATTGGGGCTAAGGTAAGTATTGTGGACTTTATTACTAATTTAAAATGGTTCTCTGAGAAAAGGAGATCAGCTGAGGAAGTTGCCAAACTCCTTTCCACGGCCCACCTATCCCCTGAAAATTGCTGCGACCACCTTCCTGCTCTATCCTAAACTCTCACCCACATCTCCAATCTTTCCCTCTCCTCCGTCACCTTTCCCCCCGCTCAAACCCATCTCCTTGCTCCCCTTTGCCTCCAAGCTTCTTGAACACCTTGTCCACAACCTTATGTGCTGCTTTCTCACTGACACAACCTGCTCGATCCCTTACATGCCCACATCATTCCTACTAAAACTCACTGATGACCTACTAACTGCTAAAACCAACAGCCAGTACTCAATACTTTTACTCTTGGACCTTTCTGCTGCCTTTGACACAGTTGACCACCCATTCCTCCTCAAAACAAACTCCACTCCCTTTGCCTCCATGACTGCTTTTTTCTGGTTCTCCTCCTACCTGTCTCATCGCACTTTCAGGGTCACATACAACACCATCTCCTCTGCTCCTCTTCCTCTTTCTGTTGGGGTATCCCAAGGTTCCGTCCTTGGGCCCCTTCTATTCTCTCTTTATACCTCTTCCCTTGGACAGTTGATAACCTCCCATAGCTTCCAATACCCCCTCTATGCTGACAACACCCAGATCTGTCTCTCGACTCCTCAACTCATCCCCTCAATCTCCTCATGTATCACAAACTTACTACTTATATCAGTGTAGATGTCACACCACTTCCTCAAACCCAATCTTTCTAAAAGTGAGCTTGTAATATTTCCTCCTCCCCATGACTTTACCATTGAGATCAACAGCACAACCATTGGTTCCTTCTCGCATGCCAGGGTGCTGGGTGTAATCCTAGACTCTGACCACTCCTTCAGGCACCCCATCCAATCACTTAATTCTTGCCACCTTAACCTCCTCAACATTTCCAGAATTTACCCCTTCCTGATTAACGACACCACAAAACAACTTATTCACTCCTTGGTTATGCAACTACCTCCTCACTGGCCCACCTTTACACAGGCAATCCCCCTTCAGTCTGTAATGAATGCTTCTACTAGACTAATAAACCTTACTAACCAATCCGTCACTGCTGCTTTATTTTGCCAATTCCTTCACTGTCTTCCCCCACCCCATTGTATAAAATTAAAAATATTAACCACAACATACAAGGCCATCCACAACATCGCCCCCAGCTACATCAGCAACCTCATCTGCAGATATTGCCCAGATCGTCCTCTCCGCTTCTCCCAAGACCTCCTCCTATCTAACTCCCTTGTTACATTCTCCCATGCTGGCCTCCATGACTTCTCCAGAGCCTCTTCCATCCTCTGGAACTCCCTGCCCCATTGTGTCAGGTCAGCTCCTACCCTGACCTTTTTTAGGTGATCATTTAAAACTCACTTATTCAGGAAAACCGACCTCACCTCCATCTAAGAACTGTACCTTAGTCACCTCCGTCAGATCATCCCCTGCGACTATTACCCTTTGTACCACCTCACCCTCCCTTTAGATTGTAAGCTTCATGAGCAGGGCCTTCCTATTCCTTCTGTATTGAACTGTTTTGTAATTGTATTGTCCCCCTTTATAATGTGTAAACTGTTGCCGCTATATCAATCATGTTTAATAATAATAAATGGCCTCCTTGTTTTTTTCTATTGTGCCTCAGTTTCCTACTAAATATGACTATTTAAAGCAAACCTGTAGCCAGGCCATGGACATTTAAAGCAGTATTAAACCACAAAATCTGGAGTGTGCAAAATCTGGTGCTGCATAGAAATCAGCTTTCAGTTTTTGTCAAAGCATAATTGAACAAGCTGAAGCTAAAAGCTGATGGCTAACATACACAGCTACCCCAGATTTGCACACCCTAGTTTTAATAAGTCAACTCCATAGCAATATTTTGCAGCTTACCGGTTATTAGGTTTGGTGTCTGCATTTGTTTCTTTTTCTTAGGCTTTTTTCCTCTGTTTTCACCTGGTAATTTGGCCACTAACACACTTCCTGTATTCAATGGCTCCCACTCTGGATAAAGGAGCAAGAGAGACACCTTTGGAGAGTAACATTGCTGATCTGGGGGTAGGGGAGTGTTAGATGTACTAGCACATTTGAATACACTAAGAAATCAAAGCCAAACTCTAGCTCACATATTGTAAGCAGTTTTCTTCCTTTTGGAATAAAGGTTTTACAAAAATAAATAAAAGCTGACTTTTGTAAGCTCCTCCGTCAGTGGTAAATGGTTTGTCTCAACCACCTAACTGTTGCATCTGCAGGAGAGCCTGTTCTGTTGAAAGATAACAGACTTACTAGCCAGATCACCAGGTGAGAATAAAGGAAAGAAAGCCTATAGAGAAAACAAATGTTGCAAACCACATCTAAGACTTGGTAAGGTGCAATATAATAAATGTTTTTGCTTTTAGGTTTATTACAGTTTTAAGTATTTACATTTTTTACAAATTATAAACAAGCTTTAAAACAAATGCTCACCTACCTCTGTAGCTGCAGGCACTGTGGAATAATTTACCCTCAAAAATCAAAACAGATCCTGAAGTGGAGTTGTAGTCAGTTCTCAACCTGCTTTTACTACCCCTTCTCTTTGTTTACATTAGAGGGCTGACAGGCTGACAAAGCCCTAATGTCAGAGGAAGCAAGGAGATTGTAGTTGTAAATTCAGGGTCTGTACTGTGATATTTGAGAATACATTGCTCCACAGAGCTTGAAATGTTGTCACTGAGGCCTTGGTTTAAAGTGTATTTCCACTTTTGCCGCCTAATTGTGATTCACTAAGGCCTTGATTTAAAGGGTATTTCCACTTTTGCAGCCAGATTGGGATACCACCTACTTTAAATTTACTTGTCTGCATTCATATTGCAAAAGTTTTAAATCATAAACTAGATACGAATGCTGTTTGTGTTAACAGTGGGTTAAAAATCCCAAGGCTTGCATTCTGAATTGTATACTAATGTGTGAAGCTCAGTCTGGCCCCTTTGTCTACTTTAATTTTCAAATTGTTCAGAGTAGCTTGTAATCTTCCCAAAGGTCTGCTCAAAAGAAAGAGCTAGAAAGGTAAAAACATTCTCTTTCTAATTATTTTTAGGTATGATGTACAGTTATGCTCATAAGTTTACATACCCTGGCCGAATTTATGATT
Source organism: Glandirana rugosa (assembly GCA_018402905.1). Classification (NCBI taxonomy): domain Eukaryota; kingdom Metazoa; phylum Chordata; class Amphibia; order Anura; family Ranidae; genus Glandirana; species Glandirana rugosa. The sequence continues at coordinate 352,582 of BLSH010537216.1, read as the reverse complement.
TCTTGGCCATTTTTCAGAGAATATGAATGATAACACAAAAACTTTTCTTTCACTGATGGTTAGTGTTTGGCTGAAGCCATTTATCATCAATCAACGGTGTTTACTCTTTTTAAATCATAATGACAACAGAAACTACCCAAATGACCCTGATCAAAAGTTTACACACCACAGTTCTTAATACCATGTATTGCCCCCTTTAACTTCAATGACAGCTTGAAGTCTTTTGTGGTATTTATGGATGAGGCTCTTTATCTTCTCAAATGGTAAAGCTGCCCATTCCTCTTGGCGAAATGCCTCCAGCTCCTGGAAATTCTTGGTCTGTCTTGCATGAACTGCATGTTTGAGATCTCCCCAGAGTGGCTCAATGATATTGTGGTCAGGAGACTGAGATGGCCACTCCAAAACCTTCACTTTATTCTGCTGTAGCCAATGACAGGTTGACTTGGCCTTGTGTTTTGGATCATTGTCATGTTGGAATGGCCAAGTACATCCCATGCGCAGCTTCCTGGCTGATGAATGCAAATGTTCCTCCAGTATTTTTTGATAACATTCTGCATTCATTTTGCCATCAATTTTGACCTAATTTCCTGTGCCTTTGTAGCTCACACATACCCAAAACATCAGCGATCCACCTCTGTGTTTCACAGTAGGAATGGGTGTACCTTTCATCATAGGCCTTGTTGACTCCTCTCCAAATGTATCTTTTATGGTTGTGGCCACAAAGCTCTATTTTGGTCTCATCACTTCAAATTACTTTGTGCCAGAAGGTTTGAGGCTTGTCTTTATGCTGTTTGCCGTATTGTAAGTGGGATACTTTGTGGCATTTGCGTAGTAATTGCTTTCTGCTGGCGACTCGACCATGCAGCCCATCATTCTTCAAGTGCCTCCTTTTTGTGCATCTTGAAACAGCCACACCACATGCTTTCAGAGAGTCCTGTATTTCACCTGAATTTATTTGTGGGTTTTTCCTTGCATCCCGAACAATTTTCCTGCCAGTTGTGGCTAAAATTTTAGTTGGTCTACCTGACTGTGGTTTGGTTTCAACAGAACCCCTCATTTTCCACTTCTTGATTAGAGTTTGAACACTGCTGATTGGCATTCTCAATTCCTTGGATATCTTTTTATACCCCTTTCCTGTTTTATACAGTTCAACTACTTCTTCCCGCAGATCCTTTGACAATTCTTTTTCTTTCCCCATGACTCAAAATCCAGAAACATCAGTGCAGCACTGCATGCAGTCTGTCAGGAGTCCAGAAACTCATTGACATTTTATACACACACACTAATTACAAGCAAACAGATCACAGATGAGGATGGTTACCTTTAATAGCCATTCAAACTCCTTTGTGTCAACTTGTGTGCATGTTACCAGGCCACAATCACCAGGGTATGTAAACTTTTGATCAGGGTCATTTGGGTAGTTTTTGTTGTCATTATGATTTAAAAAGAGTAAACACAGTTGACTGATAATAAATGGCTTCAGCCAAACACTAAACATGAGTGAAAGAAATGTTTTTGTTATTATTCATATTCTCTGAAAAATGGCCAAGAAATCTTAAATTCTGACGGGGTGTGTAAACTTATGAGCACAACTGTATGGGTGGGAAAACACATAACAAACATAGTTTGTTTCTCAAATTAGCTGCAAAAGTTGAACTACTCTTTAACCACCTCAGTACTGGGCACTTTCACCCCCTGCCTGCCCAGGCCATTTTTCAGATTTCAGCGCTGTCACACGTTGAATGACAATTGTGCAGTCATGCTGCACTGTAACTATATGGAATTTTTCTCATTTTCTTCACACAAATAGAGCTTTCTTTTGGTGGTATTTAATCACTGCTGGGGAAAAAAAAGACCAACATTTTTGAAAAAAAAAGTTTTTCTTAGTTTTTGTCAATAAATTTTGTAAATAAGTAATTTTCCTCCTTCACTGATGTGTGCTGATGATGCGGCACTGATGGGTACTGATAGGCTGCACTGATGAGCACTGATGAGGCGGCACTTATGGGCACTGATTAGGTGTCATTGATATAGAGGCACTAATATGCCACACTTATTGGGACTGATAGGGGGCACTGGTGGGCACTGATAGTTGGCACTGATGGGTGGCACTGGAAGGCACTGAAAGGTGGCACTGATTGGCACTGTCAGGTACTAGTGGGCACAGATAGGCGGCACTGATGGGCATTGATGGGTGGCACTGATGGGCATTGATGTGCAACACTGATAGGCAGCACTAATAACCAGCACTGACTGACATCACTAATGGGCACTGATTGGTGGCATTTGTGGGCACTGACTGCTGGCACTGGTGGGCACCTATTGCTGGCACTGGGGTGGGCACTGGTTTCTGGCACTGGTGGTTAATGGTATTCAGGGCACTGATGATCTGTGTCCTGATTACATCCCTAGACGTCCTCTGTGAGAGAAGGTGCCGCTGATCAGCTCTCCTAGCCACCACACACTCTGTCAGTGTGAGGAGAGGAGCACCGATTACCGGCACTTCCTTGTTTACATGTGACCGGCTGTGATTGGTCTCAGCCGATCACATGGATAAAGAGCTGTGGCCGCAGCTCTTCAAACAGAATGGGGTCGCGCCGTGTCCTGAAAACACAGCTCGACCGCAGTCAGCACGTTGACGTCGTCCCAGAACAAGAGTCTTTTGACGGTGGGCGGGCGGGAAGTGTTTAAGGCCTCATACACACGGGCGTTATGAAAAACGAGTAAAGCAAGTATCTTCACCAGGAAAAAAGACACGTTAAAAATGTGATTTTGTCAGCGTTTTCAATTGGCGTCAATGCATATTTATCCGCGCTAGCTTTTAGCTGCGTTTCTCTGTTTCTATTCAAAATCAGTGGTTCCCTGTGGGATCCCATTGATTTGAATAGAAGTCGCACCAGAAGTCGGATCACGATGATCCAACTTGCGGTGCGACTTGTGTGTTGAGGATCTTGAAGGGAAACCCCCGCCAAACTGGAAAAAAAAAAATCTGCAAAGGCTTTCTCCCCCCCCCCCCCCCAAGAGATACCTTCGGTCTGGGATGGATTTTAAGGGGAACCCCCTCGCCCCTTTGTAACGCCACCGCCTGGGTCATGATGGGGCGGTGATGTCACAAGGGGGCAGAGCCTCCGGATTACCTCAGATGGTAGCCCCGCCCCATGCCAATAAAAGTCCTTGCACACAGAGGAGGCACCATTACATCGGGAGATCGCATTGAGTCAACATCGGAACAAGAACAAAGGGAGAAGACAGCAGAGAAGACCTGGTGAAAGAGCAAGAAGACAGAAGACCCAGCAAAAGAGCGAGAAGACAGGGCAGAGAGGAGAAGAATCGGAGAGGGAGAAGACATCGCCGGAGGAAGAAGAAGAGCCGGAGAGGGAGAAGATGCCGGAGCTGATTTAATAAAATACTTTAAAAACCTGTGTAGTGTTTATTTTTGATACTTTTTTAGGTGAATGGGTAGGGGTACAATGTACCCCATACTCATTCACATAGGGTGGGGACCAGGATCTGGGCTTTCAGATTCTGATAAGCCCCCGCCCTCAGACCCTGGCAACCACAGGCCAGGGTTGTCAGGAAGAGGCCCTTGTCCTCATCAAAATGGCCCCTGCCCCAAAGCACCCACACCTGACCTGCAGGGCTGCATGCTCGGATAAGGGTCTGGTATGGATTTTAGGGGGGCCTATGCCACCTACAGCTAAAAAATCATCTGTTTGTGTATGAGGCCATTGAATAATATGGAGAGGCGTTTTTTAAGCTGTAAAAAAGCTCAAAAACGTGGCTGTAAATACCACCGCGTGTATGAGGCCTTATTCTTAATTACTGCATGTTAAAAATAAGCAAAGGTTCAAATGTCCATAAGCTAACCATGGGTTCATTTTTTTAAAGCTATGTATTGTATATATATTTGTATAAGATTTTTTGTCTGTTAAATATGAAATATTTACTACTAATAGCATTCTCAATTTGAGTCAGCTGGGGGAAAATTCAGCTGCTTTTTACACACATAACTGAATGGATCAGGCCCTGTACTGCTCAGTGTATATTCTCACCTCTGTTACATCTTTAAATCATCAGCCAATCGAGAGGCCCAAGAACCCAAACCCCAAATAACATGAATATGTTGGCAAGGTCAAGGGAGTGAGTGCAGGAGACAGAATATTCCAATGTTTTTAAAGGTCTCTATACAGCCTGAAAGACATTTCTTTTTGTGTACAAAGGGATGTGGACGACCTCAGTTCCACAGCTATAGGATTCTAAAGGTTTGTCAGTGGATACACAGTACTGCATTGAGCTGGCCCACAACAGCCTGACCCCTTTTGATCAGACAGCCAGGCCGATCAGACAAGTATTGTGCTTGGTGGAAAGTTGGTCCATTTAGGACATACCTCTAGGAGGCAATGAAGAGCTCTTGCTTTCTCTCACAGTGGTTTGCCATGTACTCGTTAATATGAAAAAACTAAATTAAATTACAAAAAGTACATGGCTGCAGGTCCCTGCCAAATGCTGTTTATATGATCGGCAATGCTCCAGTAGTGTTTATGCTTGCCTGTCCCATCCCTGCCTCATGCACATTGGCCTATGAAGCCACCTATTGTGGTAATGAGCCAATAGGAATGTACAGTATATGAGTTAGGAGGGAGTGGTAAGCTTCAACACTGCTAGAAAGTGTTGGAACTTTGGTTATTGGAACATCCTGGTATTTACTCATTGCAGTGGGGAGTTGCAGGCTGCAGCAGTTATGTGTAGGCACCCCCTAGGTACCTGAACTTTATAACTAACCATCCTATCCTAATTGTAAAGATCACTCTAATGACATTAACCATTCATGTTTATTCCAAATCCACCAGCTTCTGCGCATTCCCCATATCCATTTGATGCATATCACCCAGGATTGGGATTGCTCGACCATAAAGCGCAGTCTGGGTGAAACACGTCAGAGTTGCATGGCCAGGGGTGGGGACTGTGCAGATCCTGGTGAATTTGGAATAAATATGCATTGGTGATGTCATTAGAGTGCAGCCTTGATCTTAAGGCCTCATACACACGGACGTTTCTATAAAAATAAACAAAACGTCGGGCCCGACGTCAAGGAAAAAAAGTCGGCGTTATGCATCGGCGTTTTTGAGCGTTAGTGAGCGTCGGCGTCAATAGGCGTCTTTTAAAAAAAATCATCCCTCTGCTATTTTTCAACCTAAAAACGTTGGCGTCAAAAAACGCCAGAAAACGCCAGTATAATAATAGGTGGCGTTTGTTGGCGTTTGGTGGCATATTGTGGCGTCGGCGTCAAAAAATGGCAAAACATTACAGCCTCAGAACGCGATGGCTGTGGGTTCTAGTTTCAGCTCACTAACGCCGACATCATCTACAGCTCAAAAACGCCGACGTTTTTATGGGGCCATTGACTAACATGGAGAGCTGCAAAAAACGCCAGAAAACGCCGGCGTCAAAAAACGTCCGTGTGTATGAGGCCTTACACTTCAGCGTTAATGTGGAGCAGGAAATGCACCCAGCACGAGTGCTGAGCAAAGAGGATATACACAGGAAGCTTGGAGCAGCGCTGCTTGGTTCCTCTAGAAACCTACCCTAATGTTAAACTAATGCTTCCTACTACTTAACTAATTCTGGGTCGACTCGTTACATCCTGCATTCACATATCACCAACGTCACTCACTGAACTGACCTTATTTCTTATAAGGACGTACAATGACTTATTTTTTAGCAAAACAATTCTGTACCTCGCTTTTCTATCTGGAAACACCACATTTTACTCTTTACTATTTTTTCATCTCACCCCTGTAGATGTTGATCTGCATTAACTAGAAATATGTGAAAAGTGTTTGAAATGGAGAAGGCAAAAAACAGGAAATCTATAATTCATAAGGAGATGTCTAGAGTGAAGAAAGTGGTGTCAGACCTGTCATATTGTCAGACGTCTGTGGAAACTTTAGCGCTGCATTGTTCTCTGTCTTCTATTAACATGTTGACATTTCTCTGGGTTCTAAATAAGTTACATCTGCAGCCGGAAGCTTATCTCCTGCAGAGATGTGGACCTGGTGGATTTGCTAGTATCTGTCAGTCCAGAATGGGTAATAAACGGCATTGACGGTCCAGCTATGAACTCTTGATGATTCACAAGCTTTGAATAAAGATTAATTGATCAGATAGGCTGTCAACAGAGAGTGCACTGTAACCAGCATAGCAGAGAACTATGTGGAAGCAAACAGTTAACCCCCACCTCTGTCATGCTCCTCATAACTTCTCAGTATGTATTCACTCAATTATACTTATGCACGGTGTGGCAAGAGATAAGAACTCACTATGCCTGCAGCTACAGTTGTCCATTATCTGTAGATTTCTTGCCACATCTAACCAGCCATAGCAGCAGAACTCTCACTGGTATCTCTGCAGCTGATTTGTAATAATGTCAGTCTTGCTACCAGTTGACTTAGTACTGCCTAATGGAGCCTATCCTGACCACCTATCAGCTACCCACTATTGCTTCTCTGAGCTACTGCGATAGCCTGCTCTGGCCTTCCCCTGGTCATACCTTTTAGGTGATTTTGTTTTGTAAGTTCTCTATTATTCCGGTAAGGAAATATTTGTAGTTGTAATAACTGTCCCTAAAGGAAGACCCAGGCTGTATAAAAGCTGCAATGCTTAAAGCGGAACTGAACTCAGAAAATAAAAAAATTGCAAACAGGTAGGCTCTTTTTTGCAGAACAGACATGCAGTTGCTCTTCTGCAATAAAACACACTTACCCACCTGTTCGCAATTCTCCCTAGAATGTAAATGGAGCTGCGCATATGCAGTTCTGTTTACATTTCTGGCAGTGTCAGTATGCCGGGATGAATGATTTCTGCACATGGGCGGGATTGACGTCATCTCACACCAGTCAATCAAGGCAGTTGAAGACCAGCACCGAAAAAAGCCAGGGAGAAAATGCCAGTGAGGAACCTCAGGGGTTCCGGACCATCGAAGAAGAATTAAGTATTCGTGCCTGTAGTTCCACTTTAAGCTAGCCATACACTAGTAGATTTTCATACGAAAATTCTCAATACATTCTATGACTTGACGAATGTCATTCGAAAGTACTTCAAAATTTAATTTGCTTTTGCTGTTAAAAATACACTGTGTGAAATTCATTCAAGAGACATTTCTCATCCTGCTCTTTTGAAATTTTGCATCACTGAGGTAAAAAAAAATATGCAAATAAAAAAAGAAGCCTGCGGAGCATTTCACCCACCCACGATCAGCAGATCACAGGTGCAATATCAGGCTTATGCAGACACTCAATACAGTTGTTTGCCTGTACCTCTTATATGGGCAGGCAGTTACTGAAGTGCAGGAAGAGTAATGAATAATGAGGGCGCTCATCAGTGCCCTTGCCAATTCATTGAGAACTACAAGCCCTAAATACGGATGTCCCCTGTAACAGGTTACTAAATGTGAACTTTTATTATTAATGTATTTTATTGTATAGGTTTGTATTGCTGGTGGTGTCCGAGTTGGGGATATTCACCCTCTCTATTTGTCCTTGGTGACCACTGCCAAAATCCAAACAAGCTGAGTTGTCATTGATAGAAAATATTCAGAGACATTGGTTTCAGACAAATTTTTGTCGCATTGGAGAGATTCTTCTCCAGTTCCTGTTGGTTAAACAAAAAAAAAGAGGTTTCATCGATTCCCTACTCCATCCAAAAGATGTAATTTAAAGTAGTTATAAACCCCCACATCAGGGCACGCAACCTGTTGCCCATGGGCCACATTTGGCCCTCTGATGTGGCCCTCCACATCAAACTGAATGCAGGAGTTTCGGTGTGCTTTCAGAAAGTGCACAACACCTGCAAGATATAATAGAAGTCTATTGCAAAGCACTGCTAAGCTGCAGATGCACTGCGCTATACCCATATTGCTGGTAAACTACAGTGTATCAGTGTGAAAGCAGCCTTATAGAGGGCTCAGGACTGTAAGGACTCAGTAAAACAGTATGGCAGTACAATCCCTTAGTTGAGATGTGTTTTATCT
>BLSH010537216.1:313952-337872 GCA_018402905.1 Glandirana rugosa | reverse complement strand
TGGGGACAAGGTGCTTTGGGGTGGGGGGCGCAGAGCCCCCCCCCCCTGCCCCGAAGCACCCATACTCCCCATGTTGTGGACACGCGGCCTGGTATGGTCCAGGAGGGGGGGGGGCGCTCGCTCATCCCCACCCCCTTTCCTGGCCTGCCGGGCTGCGTGCTCGGATAAGGGTCTGGTATGGATTTTGAGGGGGAACCCACGCCATTTTTTCGGCATGGGGTTCCCCTTAAAACCCATACCAGACCAAAGGGCCTGGTATGCTACTGGAGGGGAACCCCATGCCAGTTTTTTTTTAAATTTGGCGTGGAGCTCCCCTTCAAGATTTCCAGAGCACAAGTCGCATGCCAAAGTCGGATCAGTGAAGACACTGATCCGACTTTGATCGGACTTCAATGCCTTTCAATGGGCTGAAGTAGGATCAAAGTCGAACAAAAGTAGTACAGGAACCTTTTTCAAAGTCGGTCCGACTTTGAAAAACACAAGTCGGACCAGTTAAGACGGCTCTCATAGGGAATCATTGTTTTTGTGACGTAATGCGACTTGTGCTCCTCATGTCGGTCCGAGAATCAGACTAGTGTGAACCCAGCCTTAAACTAATATAAACCAGTAGTACTAAACTGCTTCCTCCTTGCATGGTTTTTCCTGCCTTAGTGCTCTGTGTCCCCTGCTGATCGGAAACCCATACTGCCGTTTTTAAAAGTAAAAAATGTCAGGCGTGTGCGCAAGATAAGGTGCCTGACATCAGTAGGCCAGTAGTGGAGAAAGAAGAAGCCAGCTGCCAATGATGTCATGTCTGCCATCCCGCACATGCACATATTACCCTGCTGGAAAAAAGAAGACTTTACCCCAACATTTTAAGGACAAACCTATATTTATTAATTTCTGACATACTGTAAAATCAAACTTCAGTATTGTATAACAAATAATGTACATATTTGTTTACATATACAACTTACAAAACTCTCTTTGCCTGGAGTCGGACTTTAACCACTTCAGCCCCGGAAGAATTTTGCACTTTAGGACCAGAGCACTTTTTGCAATTCGGCGCTGCGTCGCTTTAACTGACAATTGCGCGGTCGTGCGACGTTGTACCCAAACAAAATTTGCGTGCTTTTTTTCCCACAAATAGAGCTTTCTTTTGGTGGTATTTGATCGCCTCTGCGTCATTTCTGATCGCCGCTATAAACAAAAGAAGAGCGACCATTTTGCAAAAAAAAACAATTTTCTTACTTTTTGCTAACATTCAAATCTAAAAAAAAAAAATAAAAAAACATTTTTTTTCACCGTTTTTGGCCGATTTATATTCTTCCTCATATTTGCGATAAAAAAAAAATCGCAATTGGTGTTTATTGATTGGTTTGCGCAAAAGTGGCCGCGTTTACGGATGATGAGAATTCATTTCTGGGGTTTTTTTTTTTTTTTACTAGTAATGGCGGCGATCTGCGATTTTTAGCGGCAATGCGATATTGGGGGGGGGACATCTCGGAACATTTTGACACTTTTTTGGGACCAATGACATTTATTCAGCGATCAGAAATTTAAATGTCCACTGATTACTGTATAAATGTCATTGGCAGTGAAGGGGTTAACCTGCAGGGGGAGAGCTAGGGGTTAAGTGTGTTCCCTGGCTGTGTTCTTACTGTGGGGGGGGTTGGGCTAACATGGGCATGAGAGATCTAACTGATCCCAGTGACAGGGATCAGTAGATCTCTCATGCCCCACTGACAGGGCGGGGAACGGCTGTGTTTACATCGGCAGTTCCCCGTTCTTTTCCCTGTAGCCACTCATCGCGGCTCGCCGGCGGACATCGGGTCCGCCCGAGCCGCGGGCACACTCCCCAGGAGTGCGGCGGGTGCGCGCGCACCGCCGGCGCGCGCCCCCTGGTGGCCAAATGCGAATCACTGCTTATTTACGGCGATTCGTGCAGGGCTCCCCGACTGCCGCCGTGAAAAGACGGCACGCGGTCGGGAACCGGTTAAGTTCCACCAGAATATCTTGATATCATTTATCCCTCAGACCTTGAACCATTTTTGTTGCCCATTTCTGCACTCTCGCTGTCATATCTTTTTGTAAGTGAGCTTTCCAACATTGGAACACAGTTTTTTAAATTAAATCTAATCAAAGCTATTTCTAGTGGGATCAGTACCTCCTTCCGCCTCGTGGTGATTCCTTTACTGATTACTAATGATCTTTTTATGGAAATCAGAACGTCCTTCCTCCTGCTGGTGATCCCTCTTAGTGATAAGTAAAGATCTATATAGTGGAATCAGGCCCCTCCTCTTCCTGCAGGTGATCCCTCTAGTGACAACTAAAGATCTATATCGAGGAAACAGGACCTCATTCCCCCTGCTCTTGATTCCTCTAGAGATATAAAGACCTATATAGAAGATTCAGGACCTCCTCCTCCTATTGGTGATTCCTTTAATGATAACTAAAGATCTATATAGTGGAATCAGGACTTCCTTCCTCCTGCTGGTGATCCCTTTAATGATATAAAGATCTATATAGAGGAATTAGGGCCTCCTCCCCCCTGCTCTTGATTCCTCTAGAAATATAAAGATCTATAGCGAAGAATCAGGATCTCCTCCTCCAGCTGGTGATCAATCTATTGATAACTAAAGATATATATATATATATATATATATATATTGGAATTAGGACTTTCTTCCTCCGGTTGGTAATTCCTCTAGTGATAACTAAAGATCTATATAGAGGAATCAGGACCTTCTTCCTCCTGCAGGTGGTCCCTCTAGTGACAACTAAAGACCTTTATCCAGGAATCAGGACCGCATTCCTTCTGCTCTTGATTCCTCTAGAGATATAATATAGACAAGATTCCGAACCTCCTGCTGGTATTCCCTCTAGTGATGCACCCCCTAATTCTTTTTGCTTTCCTCACTGCCTGCTTGTATGTGCACTCCCAAAACGTTTTCTTCTGCAGCTCTGGTGAGCACTGTACCCCCTACTTTTGTACTTTATGAAATTATTCTTTTTCCTTTAAGTGTATCTACAACTGAAACTTTTGAATAGATTGGGGAAGGGTTAAAATTCTGCCACTTACTTTTTTCTGTGTATCATTGGGGAAATTTCCCTTTACTTCTTATACCAGGGACACAACAGGAAGTTAGAGGAAATCTTTCAAAGTGAGGGGAATTAATTCCCTTCTTAGACAGTTGTCCCCGACAACAGATGTTCCCATTGTAAAATTTTCCCTCAACTTTAAAATTTTTTATTTTTCCTCATTATTTTGTACTTAGAAACACTGAACTGCAGTTCCTTAAAAGTAGTGACAATTCAGTGATTGATTTTACTTGTTCTTTGGAGTAGCCCTTTAATTTAACAATATCTGTTGTGCCCCTGGATTGGCAATGCTTGGAATAATTAATGCAGACGTGGCTGTTTTTTCTAAGCGCCAATGTACATCCCCAAATACAATTATTACTGGGATGCTATGCTTCAAGCTCAATAATTCTTGGCATATTAACTTGGAGCATCGGCTATTTGTTTACTTGGCTAATGAAGATCAAAGTGAGGGCTGATGAGGCTATTAGTTTCCCATAACTGATATCATTACCACATGACAGCTTAATCTCTGCTCTGTAAATTTAGTTCAGATTATGGCATTAACCCTTTGACTCCCCAACGGGCCAGAAATTTCTTTACACAATTTAGAAGATTCAATGTAAATGTGGGATTGGTTATTACAGACAACTGTTTAGACATTTCCTCTGCATCATTTATTATTTATACAAAGTAAACACACTTTACAAACTACAGTCAATTGCCACACTCTGGAAGAAGAATCAATCGTCCGTATCTTCAATAGTCCCCTTCTTTAAGGCACTCTGTATTTTATTTTCCAACAAGAATCCAAAGCCTTCAAGATGTGTGTGGCTGAGGAACAACAGGTCCCGTGTCGCCCTCCTAACTCCTGGTCGGAAATCAGCTTGGAGTTATTACTGTAATCCAACCTGTGGAGTGAATTTTTGAATGTTTAAGCCAGAACGTGCGTGCTGTTTAGAAGATGAGGGAAACTTGACCCTTGCGCTTCTTAAAATGGATCAAAATATATTCACTGGGTTCATAATGTGGTTATTTCTCAGCAGGCCTTTCTATGTCTTCAGCCTTGTGAACATAACTCAACAGGTCACCTCTGTTCTCTGCAGACAATGAGTTTGATTCATATATGTTTCACCATTAGATGCCAATTAAGAGGCAAGTCTAAGGTTAACTCCTTAATGGCAGACAGCGGCGTTGTGAATTCTGCCTCTTACTGAGAAGGAGTATAAAGTACGGATGCACCGATACCATTTTTTTTTTTTTTTAGTATGAGTACCAATCCTTTTTTTAGTACTCGCTGATACCAATTACCGATACCTACTGCAATGGTTTTGTTTAGACTTCAGCTGTCAGCAATACTACAAGGCACTGAAAAGTTTTTTACAAATGAAATAAACTTCTTTTTTTTGTGAAACGTGTAAATATATGTAAAAAGTATAAAATGAACAGAGCGAACAAAAAAAGTTTTAATTACTAATAGTTTATAAAATAGAAGTGAACAAAAAAAATCAGCACGAAAATAATAATTAAACGGAGAAGGAGAATAAGGAGTTAAAAGTGAAAGCGAACTTCCATCTGTGAATTTCACCCACAGGTAAGCCTATAAAAAGGCTTACCTATAGGTAGTGTCAGTGCCCAGTGCCGCTCATGAGTGCCCATAAGTGCCGCCTATGAGTGCCCATCAGTTGCGCTTATCAGTGCCACCTATCAGTGCCTGGCAGTGCTGCTTATCAGTGCTGCATATATGTGCCTCATCATCAGTGCTACTCCATCAGTGCCAATCAGTACTGCCTCATCAATGCCAGTCAGTGCAGCCTCATCAGTGCCCATCAGTGATGGAGAAAACATACATATTTACATTATACAGTTTTGTGACAGAAACAGAGAAATTTTCAAAATTTCGGTCTTTTTTTAATTTGTACCACAAAAAATAAAAACCCCAGATTGATTAACCTCTTCACCCCCTGGAAGGATTTCCCACTTTAGGACCAGAGCACTTTTTGCGATTTGGAACTGCGTCGCTTTAGCTGACAATTGTGCAGTCGTGCGACGTTGTACCCAAACTAAATTTGCGTCCTTTTTTCCCACAAATAGAGCTTTCTTTTGGTGGTATTTGATAAACTCTGCGTCATTTCTGATCACCGCTATAAACAAAAAGAGCGACAATTTTGCAAAAAAAAACAATATTTCTTACTTTTTGCTAAAATACAAATCCAAAAAAATATCTAAAAAAACTAATTTATTCATCGGTTTTGGCCGATTTATACTCTTCCTCATATTTTTGGTATAAAAAAAAAATCGCAATCGGCGTATATTGATTGGTTTGCACAAAGTTGCTGCGTTTACAAGCCATGAGAATTAATTTCTGGCGTTTTTACAATTTTTTGTTTATTTTTGTAATGACGGCGATCTGCGATATTTATCGGGACTCCGATATTGCAGCGGACATTTCGGACATTTTTGACACTGTTTTGGGACCAATGATATTTATACAGTGATCAGAAATTTAAATATCCACTGATTACTGTTTAAATGTCATTGGCAGTGAAGGGGTTAACCTGCAGGGGGAGATCTAGGGGTTAACTGTGTTTCCTAGGGGTGTTCTAACTGTGAGGGGGCTGGGATACCTTGAGCATAAAAGATCTAACTGATCGCAGTGACAGGGATCAGTAGATTTCTTTTGTCCCCACTGACAGAGCGGGGAACCGCCATGTTTACCTCTACATTTCCCCGTACTTTCCCTCTGGCAGCTCATCGCGGCTCGCCGGTGGACATCGGGTCCGCCCGAGCCGCGAGCACACTCCTCCGGAGCGCACTCTCGCCCCCTAGCTGCCACTCTGCAAATCGCCGCCTATTTACGGCGATTCGCAGAATAGAGCCGCGCTGTCGCCGTAAATAGGCAGTGCGCGTTCGGGAAGTGGTTAATGCCACCAAAAGAAAGCTCTATTTGTGGGAAAAAAAACAATAATTATTTTATTTGGGTACAGCGTCGCAGGACAGCGCAATTGCCATTAAAAATGCAACAGCGCTGAAAGCTGAAAATTGGTCTGGGCAGGAAGGCGGGTAAGTGGTTAAAATAATAGCTTTTACCTACAACTTAAGCCTCGTACACACGGGACGACGATCGTACGTACGATCGTCTCAAATCGTATGTTGGCTGTTGTATCTAGCATACTGACTGCACTACACGATCGTACGACCAAAGAAAGAACGTTCAAGTGCATGTAATTAGCATCCGGCCATTCCTGACTTCGGAGCATGCGTGTTTTGCACAATACAACTTGTTGTACCAACCGCTCTGTACACACGATACAACGGTCATATGAGCGCTTGTTGATACGACCAAGTTTTCTAGTCTGCCCATACAACTCCCTTGTACGTCCATCGTATGTTCGACTGTTCTAATCGCGCATACGAACGATCGATATCGCATACAACGGTCGTTAGTACGACCTGTTGTATGCGATCGTCGTCCCGTGTGTACGAGGCTTTATTGTTGACCTTACCCAAGGATTAACAGTTTGTCCAGATTCCTCCTTCACAATAAACCTAAGCCCTAATCAACTTCAACGCCTGAAATGCATTGGCTATCAACACTTTTCATTGTGAAAAATATGTTGTAAAAATTATATTTGGACCCAACCCTGCAGCTTGACACTCTTTATCATCCCTTCACTGATTATTTCTCCACTTCCAGTCCGGCGCTCCACAACCCTACCTGGGAAAATATCTCATTATTTTGGTAATAATTATAGTTTTGCATTTGTTTTACTGCATTATATATCTGTTGTCGTATTTTATTTCCATGCGTTTTGATTGAGCAGGCTTTTCTTGATTTGTGCTTTTCCTTCAGTCATCAGATACATCATTCAACCTTAGGCTAATTCTCCCATCAAAAGGCACTTCAGCATTTTTCTTTTATTCTCCTTTCTGAAAGGTTAGATCAATTATTTGCAGGACTAAGTGAAACAATGAAGATCATCTACTCTGCTGGGGTACCTCCATGCCGGTAGTCTTGCTAACTGGACTCAAAACCTCAAGAAAAAAAAATTACCGCTAACATTGTGGAACTTAAAATTGGAATATTTTTGGTTTCCTTCTGTTTTTAAAATATACAGATTTGGGCAGTTTTTGAGAACAGAAAACAAAATTTCCGGCAAAAAGCCACTAAATTCTAACATTACTTAAGACATGGATAAAAAGAGAGATTCTAGAAATCTATACAGTGTCCACAATTAGCCAATTTTCAGTCTGTTTATTATTTCACATTCCTTATCGCGCCATAGAAAACACAGCCTACTGCCTCCTTCTGAGTACTGCCTGGAGCAAGCACTGCTTAGTAAGGCAACACATGCTGCAGTTTTGGATTTTTATATAAATGCATGGAGGGCGGCGGAGATCTTCATAGGTTGGTGTAGTTTGTGATTTCTTTGGTTGGAAATCTTGTAGACATAGTGAAATTATCTCTGCTTGTAACAAACATATGGTCTTCTATATTTGGGTTCGACCATTTAATTATTTTTCTACCCTTTCTCTCTCAAATAATTAAGGCGCTCAACCTGTGGCCCTCCAGCTGTTGCAGAACTACAAGTCCCACCATGCCTCAGTCTTTGGAAGTCATGCTTGTAACTGCCAGCCTTGCAATGCCTTTTGGGACTTGTAATTCCGCAACAGCTGGAGGGCCAAAGGTTGAGTACCCATGATAACCTTTTTAAAAAGCTCCTATCTGCTCTGTATTATAACAAGAAGTTGCCCTGTGTCTGTGTTATAACACGTATATACTTCTCTGTATATATATCACAGCTTCTTGCTAGGATCAGTTGTTGTTTTTCAGCTTTTCTCTTTTAGTTCAGAGTGCCTGAGGGAGGGGCTGAGCACTGCTGCTGACGTCAGCTGGAGAGACAGTGCTGTGTTATTTATATAGAATAGAATATTTCTGATATAACACAGACACAACTTCTTCTAATACCGAGTAAATAGGAGCTTTTAGAGTTAATTATGAGAGCAGAGAGGAGAAGCTAGGAGAGGAAGAGGGAAGGGGGGGGGGCAGGGGGGAGTTGAAGACAGGCACACAGGAGATAGGAGAGCTGGGAGTGACATAGCCTGCACAGACCACGGGGCTCTCAACATAAGCTATATACAGGGGGAGTCAGTACTCAGGGGGGAAGTCATGACCTGGCATTATCAAACAGATATTTTAGGGGATACAGAGGGATCATTTAAAAGCAAAAGCACCATGCTGCTAATTGCACATTAAAGAGACAGGAGCAGCATTTTTTTGGGGGTTAACACTTTAAGAATTCTGTTAATGTTACCTCTGCAATTGCTCTATAGATCTAATGAGCCAAGAGTGTACAACTCACAGCACATGCACCACAATACAGTGTGAACAGAAAATAAATAATTACTAGGGGAAAGAGAATTTTTGGCAGAAAAGAAGCATTTCCTTTATGCCAAAATATTTCTAGCAATTTTTTATCTTTCAAATTTTTAGAATCAAGCATCTGATTTCTGCAGTTTCTATTGTGATCACTAACTTGAATTGAGTCCCTTGCCTTTGGTTTATGTGTCTTCTGTCAGTGCTTGGTAGACAGCTTGAGCTTGTCCTGCGTCCCGAGAATTCCTACAACTCCTACTCTATAGATGCCTACTGAATACTTGTCAATTAGAGCTCACAAAAAGACAATTTATCAGTTATTTGGCAGCTTTGAAAAAAGAAAACCTAACCATACCAGAAGGAGCAGCATATGTGGTAATAATGTGAACAGGTAGCCAAGGAGGAAACTGGGGATACCAATATATTGTTGACTTAAAGTGGTATTAAACTCTACAACTTTTTTTTAAGATGGACCCTCTGCAAGCTTTTGCCATAATGTGCTGAATGGCTGGACTGTGATGACATCACTCCCAAGCATCTGCACAGGAGTCACTATACCGGCACAGTGGTCTGCAATCACGGCATGCTCTGTGTATCGTAAATGTAGAGTGTTTTGCACATGCATTGCTTTTGCTGGTTTCCAAGGTACCTACAGGTAAGACTTATTATTATAAGCTTACCTATAGAGCAACATTGAAAATTAGAGTTTAATATCTCTTTAACCACTTTACCTCCAGAAGAGTTTCCCAGTTTAGGACCAGAGCACTTTTTGCGATTCGGCACTGCGCCGCTTTAACTGACAATTGCGCGGGCGTGCGACGTTGTACCCAAACAAAATTTGCGTCCTTTTTTTCCCACAAATAGAGCTTTCTTTTGGTGGTATTTGATCACCTCTGCATCATTTCTGATCACCGCTATAAACAAAAGAAGAGCGACCATTTTGCAAAAAAACCCAAATTTCTTGCTTTTTGCTAAAATTCAAGTCCAAAAAAAAATATAAAAAGACATTTTTTTCACCGGTTTTAGCTGATTCGTATTCTTCCTCATATTTGTGATAAAAAAATCGTAATCGGTGTTTATTGATTGGTTTGCGCAAAAATGGCCGCGTTTACGGATGGTGAGAATTCATTTCTGGGGTTTTTTTTTTTTTTTTTACTAGTAATGGCGGCGGTACTGCGATATTGCAGTGGACATGTCGGACATTTTTGACACTTTTTTTGGGACCAATGACATTTATTTAACGATCAGAGATTTAAATATCCACTGATTACTGTATAAATGTAATTGGCAGTGAAGGGGTTAACCTGCAGGGGGAGATCTAAGGGTTAACTATGTTCCCTGGGTGTGTTCTTACTGTGGGGGGGCGGTTCCCGGTTCTTTGCCTGTGGCCGATCATCGCGGCTCGCCGGCGGACATCGGGTCCGCCCGAGCCGCAGACACACTCCTCAGGAGTGCGGCGGGAGCACACGCCCCCTAGCGGCCATTCGCATATCGCCATCTTTTTACAGCGATTCGCGGCCACACTGCCGCCGCAAATATGCGGTAGGCAGTGTGGAACTGGTTAAAAGAGGACCTGAACTCTGGAGGCTGTGCCAAAAAGGCAAGCAAAGGGCAAATGGCTAGTCACTATCATTGTCTGTGTGCTCCTTTCTTTACTTCATTACTGGCTCACCATGCCTTGTTTTCTTTTTCTGTGCCATGTTAGTAAGGCCTCATGTACACTGCTGCTGCTAAACGGACATTTAGGCCTAATGTACACAGGACGCTGGCAGAGGGGAAGGAAGGTGACGGCGGAGGAGAGAGAGGTGCTGGCTGCCTCTGGATACCCAACAATGAGCTGCACTGGGAGGACTAACTTTGTATTCGATTAAACACCAGGAACAACAACGGTACCGGGGTCATTAGCAGGCATCCTTACCCCCGGATGGGTGGCAATCTATGGCATCACCGCAGGACCAGGTCCAACATCAATACCGGAGATACTACTAGGCGTTTTACCCCTGCAGGGGTGACACTCTTTGGTAAGGAGGGGAGCACGAGTGATGCACACCAGGAGCTATATGTTAGGACTGTAAAGGAATATTCCCAGGCACCGAGCACTTTGGGGGAAACAATCACAGTCATGAAAGGAACCAACTATTTATGAACTTAATTATGTCTATGAATTTTGTCCTGTAGTATTGGTCAATTACATATTAATCCACCCAATTCAGGGGTGGTTAGTGTGCATAGACTGTTTGACTCTTCTAATCCATTTTCGCTTCAATCAATTGTTATAATCAAAATCTGGGTGTTTCTATTATATATATACTATTAATTCTTAAGGAAAAAATAGGGATTACACACAAGCACATCACTGAAGTTGTAACATTTCAACATATTTTAATTTATTTATGCGACACTATTGTTTTAACAATGTTTGCACTGTTATAGCTATTTGCACACATACACAACTTTCTGCACACGATCACTTTATTTCATGCTATTTGCACTGTATTCGGCTGATAGTACCAGGATGTGAGTACAATAAATGAGGACCAATTATACTACCTTAAGCAGCGCCATTTCCAGACTCGTTTTAAGTTCTTATATTATATTCTACCTAATTAGGCAGAATTTTACTGGGAGGCAGCAGCTTACAAGGGCCTCTATATATATCCTAAGGGCAATACACATTCCTTACTTTAAAGAGGAGAGAAAGTAGCGGAGATCTCAAATCCCTGGACCGGTAAAGCGACGATATAATCTCTTAGAACAGGTGATTGCCGGAGTCCAGGTCAGCAGGACCAGGTGTGATGGGGAGAGGGTCCAGTGTAAGTTCTCCTTACAGATTTTACACTTATAAGCTTTAAGCTTTGACAATAAAACCTAAAAACTCATTGGTTACTATGCACAGCTGCACCATATTCTGTGTGCACCGGTTTAGCAAATCTCCCCCAAAAGCGCTTTTTTTTAATTCTTTTCATAAAATATGTTATCACCAGGGTTCCCCTATAACTACTGAGTGGGATTAACAACTGCTTGTTTTTTATATCTCTGTGTAGAGTGACAGGAACACACATTATCAGCAAGCATTATGTCAGCACAACTATTTATTATGCCTAATGGAGGAATTTATTCCAAGTGTCTTCATTTTGTATATTTAGCTTCCCCTTTCTACAGGACATTGACATCTGAGGGGTACAAATATTTTCCATAGTTTCTGTTTAGGAATTCAAGGTATGGGCATAAATGAAGGTGACGTGACTGATATTCAAGATCAAACTTATCATAATAAATAGTTGGCAGTCTCTAATTAGCCTGACTGATGTGCTCTGCTACGGCTGCCATTCCAAGCTTTGAAAGCGATTGAACAGAGAGACTGCAAATTGCCCAATGTCCTCGGCGCTGCTTCCAGACGATCGTTAAGGTGCCATTGGCTGCCTGGAATTTCTGAATGCGCTCACTTTTGTGTGGAGGGGGCCTATAATGACTTCATGAGACATTTAATGAGCTGAGATGACGGACGATGCAGAAAATAATCAATCAAACAAATGGTAGAAAGACGGCAGGAACCCGCACAATTTGTGTATACGTTCAGCATCTGAACGTGTACAGTACGTCTGCAAAGATTGACTCCATTCTCACACTGAAACACAGAAGCACTGTTTCCTGCTGAAAGAAATTACTATTTGCCTAAAGAAAAACACAACTTTATAGGTCATTTATGCCAGAACTACTAAATAAATATTTACTCTTTCATACATTTTAATACATTATTCCTCTTTCAGTATGGATGACCATCACTGAATTGTACCTTTCTGTGGCTCAAAACTGCTTTTTCATTTTAGTAATGTACTGAAAAAGTCACCCATAGTTCTAAAGGAAATAGATTGCAGTTTTGGTTAAATTGATCTACACTAAAATAAAAAGCGTGCATACATCACCAAAACCCTCTCCGCCACCCCCCTACACCAACATTTTCTTTTAATCTCTGTATACATGCCTTGTTGGAACTGTCTTCAGCCAGGTCACATAACATCAAAGGTCCTTTTCCTCCATTGGTGGCTGGTCCCGAATGCTTCAGAGAACATCACCTAGTGTAGTGGCATTAGTGTTTTTTTTCTGCAGCATTTTCACTTGATAATGCACCTTGAGGGTAGATATACTTTAAGATGTAAATTCACCTTTCAGGCCCCTTCCACACTTGTGCAAACTGAAAGTCGCGCAACTTTGCAGCGATAAATTTATTTTCATATTGATAGCTTACATGTGAGGGGTGTACTTTTCAATAGAAATTACTTCTAATGTGGAGGGGTCCTTATGGTGACATCTGGAAAAGTGCTTATATAAACTATGACCCACAAAGCCTCTGATATTAGACAGATGTTCATCAACCCCACTAATGGCTAAAGCACGTGTGCTCCTCCCTACATACTGTATGCCACACCTACAGCGAAGGAGATAAAGCACTCCCCTAGTATGACAGGTGATAACATTTTTAATTTTATACTCCTTAGATGTAACGCTCGACTTAAGGCCCCTTTCACACTGAGGCGCTTTTCTAGCGTTTTTGTGCTAAAAATATCGCTTCTAAAATGCTGCCCATTAATTCCAATGTACCTGTTCACACTGAGGTGTCACGCTGGTGCCGCGTTTAAAAAAGTCCTGCATGCATGATTTTTTGTGCTTATTCTGAGTGCTTAAAATAGCGCATTAAAAACGCCCATATACATTGAAATGAATGCAAAGTGCGTTAAAAGCGCCAGCAAAACGCCCAGAGGTTGTGGAAAGGTCAAAATACCAGGAAGAAAACAGGATGTAATGTAGGGGGATGTGCTATTTATTTAATGCTAGCGCTTCAAAAGTGCCTGAAAAGCGCTTGAAAAACGCCTGGGCGTTAGCGCTAATTATAGCGCTAATGCGGGAATAATACGGCAAAAATGCGGTCATAATGCTTGATGTTTTGCGTGCGTTTTTCAAACGCCTCAGTGTGAAAGTAGCCTTAAAGTGGAGGTTTTAAGAGTTCTGGAGTTAAGACAAATATTGCACTTTGGGCATGGATAAAATCCCTTAAGGTTACCAGACATCACAGGTTGTGCAGATTTGTCTACTAAATTAGGGGCAACCATGTCCCTGAGAGCAGTGGTTCTCAATGCTGCCCTCAAGTACTCCCAACAGGCCATGTTTTCAGGTTTTCCTTTATTTTTCACAGGTGCTTTAAATCAGAGTCAATGGCTTGGTATTTTGGACAGCTATTTTATCTAAGAGCAATTCCAAAAACATGGCCTGTTGGGGGTACTTGAGGACAGGGTTGAGAACCACTGCCTTAAGCCCCGTACACACGATGCGACGATCGTATGAAAACGGTCGTACGACCGCTTGTTGTACGATCATCCGAACGTTAGTACGTGCGATTAGAACAGCTGACGTACGACGATCGTACAACAGAAGTTGGATGGGCAGACTAGAAAACTTTGGTTGTACCAACAAGCGGTCGTACGACCGTTGTACCATGTGTACAGAGAAGTTGGTCCAATAAGTTGTACTGTGCAAAACACGCATGCTCAGAAATCCGGAACGCCCGTAAGTGTCCGTTCGTTCCTAATTCACAAATTACATGCACTTGACCTTCCACTTTATACGCTCGTAACACGTCACTACGTTCGGCTTGAGCATACGATCTCTTATTGCATGTCAGTACACGAGATACAACAGCCAACATACGATTTCGGCCGTTCAGTCGTACGATCGTCGCATCATGTGTACTAGGCTTTAGAGTACGCACCTTCCTAAAATTTATATTAGGTTTCTCAGGAAGGGTAAGTTCTAACACCCGAACCCCCTTTAGAACCTTCAAATGTTTTTTAAAGATCTTGTTAACCCATTTGTGTTGGTTCGAAAAAGTAGTTATAAACGCTGTTGCAAACCTAAGCCCCGTACACACGATGTAAATTTAGGACGGGAATTTTCGTTCGGCAGCCGATGGTCCGAAAATTCTTAACGTTAGTATGTTCTTTTCGACAGCCGATTTAGATTTTTCGTAAGACAAAAGCTGGTTGTGCAGACTAGAATTTTTTTTTTTTCGTGCGGCAACTCAACGTCCAATTTTTATATCATTAGTACGAAAAAAAATCATACAATCACGACTACGCATGCTCAGAAATGAAAAAATACATGCAAAGCTATTCAACACATTATGTCACTTCTGACTAATTGAATTCGGTCCTACGAAAATTTTTGTATCGTTAGTACGTTCTTTACTTTCGACACGAGATAAGCATCCAACAAAAAACGGTCATCCAAAATTCGCATTGTGTGTATGAGGCTTTAGAATTGTTCTCTTTCGTTTTTTTCTTGGGAATCAGTAGATCCTTTAAACAATTTTAGACATTTATTATGCAATTAAATATAAACTCTTTATGTGAAGCGGTAAGGAATATAGGAGCTGACGTCTTTTTTAAAAACAATTCAGTAATAAAAGCTTCCATATTTCTGTGCTCACAAATTCCCTCTATAGCATTCTCTGCTGTAATTATATTGCAGTGAATTAGATTAGAGTATGGAACATCTGCACTAAAAGTAAATGTGTATTGTTCAGATTAGATATTTGGATTTTGCAAAGCACAGGGCTGGTAATTTTCCAGACCCACATTTATGGCACACCCTAACACGTTAAGCCTAAGCGCAGACAATCTGCATTGATGAATTAAGTGCAATTATAACCGTGCTGTGTCTTTGTTCCCGGGAGCGGCTGTATGTGTTTTGTGTCATTCTTGATGGCAGAGTCACTGAGGATTGGATAACCATGTGTTCCTATTCTGGTGAGCTCCTGGGGAGCCGGTGGGTAAGCAGGATAATGTGTTGATGGGTGCTGAAATTCAGATGACAGACAGTAATTCGTTTAGATTGTAATCTAGGAGTGCAGCGGGCTGGTTACAGCACTTTAATAACTTGCAGAATTTTCCATTCTGACAGTGACTTCCTGCTCTACTCAAAGCAACCACGAGGGAGGCCTCAGCCAAACCAGCAGCCTTTTACATGACACCAGCTGATATGTCAGTCACCCTGACAGGCGTAGCAAAATTGATTTATTGGAACTTCTGCAATAGAACAACAGTGCAGTTTCTTATAGCATCCAGTAAGGTGTTTGCTTCATTTCACAATTTGCACTAGAAAGTTGCATTCTGATTGGCTGTTTGAGCCGCACCTATTTTTTCGGTTTAAAAAAAAAAACAAAAAATTTAGTTTTCATCAATACGCTTCAACATTCTCAGTGATTCAGTTGTATAAGATTGTGAATGTAAAAATTCAACAGTCTCGTTTATTAAGGCTGAATTCCGGACAAACCACTAAATACACAGGGGAAACAAATACTGTGTAAGGGAGCTGTTTTACCTGCCAATGGAGTTGTATTCAGTCCATCCAGTCCAGAGCAATGACCGGGGGGGAGACCTGATTTTTCTTCGCTCAACTTTTAGTAACACTTCCAGGTATTTTTCCCTGTCCCAGCCTATGGCTGAACAGTGAAAGGAGAAGCAGCAGACCAATACGTTTATCTCGCTGTCACACTGCTCTCTCCTCCTTTCAGCATGATTCTTGTGAGCACTGCAGCACAACTGACTGAGTGCTGCTTCTTTCTCTCTCAGTCTTAGCTCAGCTGTACAGAGGATTGTAAAAGACAGATTTAAAGTCCAATTCAGGTATTTACACTACTTGGAGCCCAGCTTTCAAACATCTGAGCAATGAATTTGCCATTGCCATAAACAGCCATTTGGATTCTTCTTCTCCTTTTCTATTCTGTTATAGAAAAAAACAGAAATATTCTCTTGGCAGCTTTCTGCTATGTAGAAATGCCACCAAAATAAAGCTTTCACTTGATCTGTGATCTATACAGATTTATAGTCACTTTTAGGAAATATAAATTCCTGCTGAATTATAGCTAGGTGAAAATTAAAGTTTTATAATCTTAAATGTAAGGTGTGTTTGGTATTAGCAAGCATATGTGAATAAAATACAGCACAGACAAAATTCAGGGTTGTGATTCATTGAAATGAGAGCTTTTGGTTTAGATAGGATTGTACCATCCAGCATACAATCATGCAGAAATGAGGCAGGATTATTATTATTCAGGATTTAAATCGCTCCAACAGTTTCCACATTGCCTTACAAAGTGAAGGCAGACTGTTTAATTACAACACAATTCAATACAAGTGGAATCAGATGGCTCTGCTCGTTAGAGTTTATAATTTAAAAGGATGGCTGGAATGATACAAAAGGTAATAACTGTGGGGGATGAGCTGATTGAAAAAGTATGAGTTCAGATATTTAGTTAGAGGCAGGATAGGCCTCTCTAAAGAACTTTCAGAGTAGGAGATAGCCAGACAGATCGGGGTAAGGAGTTCCATAGGATGGGTCAGGAGTCCTGGAGGCAAGAATGGGAGGAGATAGAGAGCAGGTGGTCTTGGAAGGAGCAAATGGTTGGTATTATCAGACATATTAGTGATGTAGCTTGGGACAGAGTTGTGGATGGCTTTGTAGGATGTTAATATTTTGAATTGTATTCATTTGGTGAGTGGAAGTTAATGGAGGGATTGGCAGAGATGGGTTGCAGATGTTGAATGGTTGTTGAGGTGGATGAGTCTGACAGCAGCATTCATGATGGACTGAAGGGGGATAGCCTATGTAAAGGTAAGTCAATGAAGAGGGAGTTACAATAGTTAAGGCGAGAAATAACCAGGGGGTGAATTAGAAGCTTTTGTGGTGTGATTGGTTAAGATTTTATTTTATTTTTTACATATTTTGGAGATGTAGAGGTTCAGGTGGCAAGATTTTGAGAATAATTGGATATGGGGCCGAAAGGGGAGTTCAACGACCATGATCACACCTAACACCCTGGCATGCCGGGACAGACTGATAGTTGTGCCATTGACTTTGACAGCAAAATCAGGGGAGGGGGCACAGGGGGAAGGAAAAATTATGAGTTCACTTTTGGATAGATTTGAGGAAGAGGTCTAACATCCATACTGATATGTCTATTAGTAAATCAGTGATATCCTCTAATACCAGTTTGTATCCCTCCCATCCCCCATCCATTTTAAAGTATAGTTTAGTGGAAGATGCACATTCTTAAGTTTTTGCACAGCAGCAGTTGGATAATGAGAGCAGCTGGTTGGCACTCAGTGGGAACAGAGATCAACGTGATTAAAACATCCTCAACCGCAGCCTATTCACGGCATACATTACTGCAGTGTATACACTTGGGAAGGAGCAATTACAGTCTGGAAGAATGCAGTTTCCTGCCCATCACATTCCTGTGTAGAGAATTATCAATTATACCATGATGTATTTAATCAGAGGCTCCAGGCCTTTGCGATTGTTCATTCAGCGACAGCGCTTTATTTAAACTTTGCTTAAGCTAAACAACTGGAAATTACAAGCTCTTTGAAGTTCCACAAATGTAAGGGAGTTAATTAAACGAATTAAGACAAGAGAAAAAGCCATGCCATTCCATAAGCAGGACAATGCCAAACAAAAGCTTGAGTTTCATCCTGCCTGTATTGAAAAGCAGTACAGCACACTGCTGTGCTGAGGTCCCTGTATGACCCCCAGTATGGAGTTTGCGTGGTCCATGCTTGCTCATACATGATATGATCTTACTGGGGTATGGAGTATATAGTGTGGTTCCAGGCAATGCTGCTTGGGAGTTGTATAAGCTATATCTTTTTTATAATGAAATTAGAGGTTCCCCTTAAGTGATTTCCCTTTTTTTTTTTGCATCTTACTATTTTGCCCTAATTAAGACGTGCCTGGTGTTGTTGGTCAGTATGTGAAGAGCCACCAAAGCGACTTTAATAGTTTCATAGTAGGTAAGGCTGAATAAAGACAATATTCCATCCAGTTCAACCTGTGTAGGTGTATGTGTGTCAGTGTTTATAATTATTTCCCCTGTATATTGTGTTCTTTAAGATAGATAGAGATATATATATATATATATATATATCTCTATCTCTCTCCAAGAGTCTTTTAAAAATATCCATACTCCCCGCAGCCACCCCCGATCGTGGAAGAAAGTTACACATCCTTATTGCCCTGACAGTGAAGAACCCCCTACGCAGTTTAAGGTTAAACCACTTCTCCTCCAATCTCATTGTGTGACCCCGTGTCCTCTTACACTTCCTGAGACTAAATAATTTTTTTCTTATACTGGGATCCCCATTGAGGTATTTGTAGATTGCTATCATGTCCCCTCTACAGCGTTGCTTCTCCAGGGAGAATAAATCAAGTGTTTGCAGTAGTTTCTCGTAGTTGAGGTCCTCCAGTCCCCTTATTAGTTTTGTTGCTCTTCTTTGGACTCTCTCCAGTTCCAGCACATCTTTTCTGAGGACTGGTGACCAGAACTGGACGGAATACTCCAGATGTGGTCTAACCAGAGTTTTATAACATTTGACTTTGCTGAAGAACACGGAGGTGAGACTTGCACTGCTCTGTGGGAAATATAGGCAAATACTAACAATCTCTAATAGGACAAGGGACTACTACTTTTAGAGTGATTATTTGCATTTAGCAGAGTCGCTGCTGAGGCACTTTTTTAGTGGTTGCAAAAATCAGATATTACAATTGTATAAACCCAAAAAATGTTACTTGCCTAAAAATGGACATAAATGGAACAGATGTAAATAAAAAGCATCCATTTACATCTGTTCCGTTCAAAGGATCTGGACCTTGGGTGTTCCATTTAAAAAATACAGATGATCATTTGTTTACATCTGTTTGTCCATTGAAATTAATTGCTGTCTGTTTTTCATCCGTCTATAGATGAATGAAAAACAGACAGATGGAATGCCCATGTAAAAGGGGCCTAAATGCATGTCTGTGGTGATAACTGTCAGAGCTGCCAGTGCAGTACAGTGGGGAAAATAATGATTTGATCCCCTGCAGATTTTGTAAGTTTGCCCACTTACAAAGAAATGAAGGGTCTATAATTTATCACAGTTGTATTGTAAATGATAGAATATCAACCAAAAATCCAAAAATTACACATATTATAAATCGATCTTGCAGTACAGTGAGTCAAATACGTATTTGATCCCCAAGCAACAATAATTCTGGCTCCCACAGACTGGCTACATTATGTACACAGTACACAGATTAGTCCTGTCCATTTGAGAAGGTACACCTAAAGACAACTCATTATATATTTATTTCAGATACTTCTATAGCGCCATCAATTTATGCAGCGCTTTACATATACATCGTACATTCACATCAGTCCCTACTCTCAAGGAGCTTACAATCTAATGTCCCTAACTCACATTCATACATATACATACTAGGGCCAATTTAGACAGGATCTAATTTACCTACCAGCATGTCTTTGGAGTGTGGGAGGAAACCGGAATACCCGTAGGAAACCCACGCAAACTCCAGACAGGTAGTGTCATGGTTGGGATTCGAACCAGCGACCCTTTTGCTGTTAGGCGAAAGTGCTATCCACTACACCACTGTGCCGCCCACATTATGTGTATAAAAGTCGCCTGTCCACAGAATCTTTCTTCCATTCAAACCTCTCACCATCATGGACAAGACCAAAGAGCTGTCAAAGGACATCAGGGACAAGATTGTAGACCTGCACAAAACTGGAATGAGCTACAAGACCATCAGCAAGAAGCTTGGTGAGAAGGAGACAACTGTTGGAACGATTATGCGCAAATGGAAGAAATACAAAATAGCAGGGTGGATTTGATTTAAATCACGAGTAAAATGGCTTGATTTAAATTATGATTTCTAAAGGTCAACTGTCATCTCTGTCCCACAGCAGCTCCTTCTCTGACCTGCTGTTGACATACCAACAGTCCCATTGACTTTAAGGGAATGGCTGGTGATGTGGCAGTGACACAACAAGCTAAGGGACGTGGCGGCAGCAGGTGAGTGGATGCCCGCTAACAGGTGCTGCCATGATGGATGTGAAATGACAGGTGCTCTTTAAATGTAAGGACTTATTCTTGCTGGTCGTTAGAATCTTTAATATTTGCAAACAGAATGAAGGTTTCCTATTTAGAATAATAAGCTGTCAGGTTAGTAAAACTGTGATACCAGAAAATTCAATCATACAGTTTGTAGTGTACATAGATTTGCTAAACAATGGGATAAAGGAATATTACTGAACTTTGGTTTATCTCATGGTTACTTTGAAATTTTGTGAATGCATCAATGCAGTGCATGTTATCTCAGCTTGCAGAACTTGAATTCATTGAATGAGTTTACCAAAAATGTACATTTAGGCTGTGGAAGTAATATACGTGGTATGCATTTGACACAGTTCCCCACACACGGCTAATGTGTAAAGTAAAGTCTACAGCAGGGATATGCAATTAGCGGACCTCCAGCTGTTGCAAAACTACAAGTCCCATCATGTCTCTGCCTCTGGGTGTCATGCTTGTGGTTGTCGGAGTCTTGCTATGCTTCATGGTACTTGTAGTTCTGCAACATCTGGAGGTCTGCTAATTGCATATCCCTGGTCTACAGGCTAATGGCTCGTACACACGGGACGATGATCATGTTCAACACGCCGTACTCACGACCGTTGCATGCAGAATCGATCGTCTGTGGCCACGCGTTCAACAGTTGAACATACAACGGTCGTTCGTGTGAGTTGTATGTGCAGACTAGAAAACTTGGTCGTGTCAACAAGCTCGCATACGATCGTTGTATCTTGTGTAGAGCAGTTGTGTACAACAAGTTGTATTGTGCTAAACACGCATGCGCCAAGTCCACTTCAACTAGCATGAAATTAGATTAAGGAGCCCAAAAGGTGAAGCTACTTCCTCATTATATGCTCGTTCGCGTCATCACGTTCGGCCGGCCGCAAGTTGTATGTACGACCGTCGGATGCTATTTACATTATGCAACATACGATTCAACACGGTCGTACGTGCGATCGTCGTCCCGTGTGTACAAGGCTTTAGAAAGATCAGTTTGTAAATGAATAGGAAACTGGCTAAAAGAACGATTTCAGAGAGTAGTGGTTAATGATTCTTACTTTGAATGGTCTAAGGTTATCAGTGGTGTACCCCAAGGCTCAGTGTTAGGATTCTTATTTTTTAATAACTTTATAAATTTTATCGGGTCTGGGATTAAAAGTACCATTTCAGTGTTTGCAGATGACACCAAGCTATGCAGTAAAGTTATGCACTTGGGGGATAAGAATATGCATGCATCATACATACTAGGGGGAGTACAACTGGGGGAATCCATAGTGGAGAAGGATCTGGGGGTTTTGGTAGATCATAAGCATAATAATGCATTGCCAAGCTGCGGTTTCCAAAGCAAACAAAATCCTTTCTTGTATTAAGAGAGGTATGGACTCCACAGAGATAGAGAGATATCATTTTGCCCCTGTACAAATCATTAGTAAGACCTCATCTGGAATATGCAGTTCAGTTTTTTGGGCACCAGTTCTCAAAGGGATATCGGCAAACTGGAGAAAGTGCAGAGAAGGGCAACCAAACTTAATAAGAGGCATGGAGGAGCTCAGCTATGAGGAAAGATTAGAGGAACTGGATTTATTCTCTCTTGAGAAGAGGCGATTAAGGGGGGGGGGGGGGGTTCTGATCAACATGTACAAATACATAAGCGGTCCATATAGTGATCTTGCTGTTGAGTTATTCACTTTCAGGTCATCACAGAGGACAAGAGGGCACTCTTTACGTCTAGAGCATTGTTTTTCAACTCCAGTCCTCAAGGCACACCAACAGGTCATGTTTTCAGGATTTCCATGAGTTTGCACAGGTGATTTGATCAGTTTCACTGCCTTAGTAATTACCACAGCTGTTTCATCTGAGGGAAATCCTGAAAACATGACCTGTTGGTGTGCCTTGAGGACTGGAGTTGAAAAACACTGGTCTAGAGAAAAAAATATTTAATCTCCAAATCTGGAAAGGTTTCTTCACAGTTAGAGATGTGAAAATGTGGAATAGACTCCCTCCAGAGATGGTTCTGGCCAGCTCAGTAGATTGCTTTAAAAAAGGTCTGGATTCTTTCCTTAACCCCCTTCCTTCCCGGACCAATTTTCAGCTTTCAGCGCTGTTGCAGTTTGAATGACAATTGCGCGGTCATGCGACACTGTACCCATATGAATTTTTTTATCATTTTTTTAACACAAATAGAGCTTTCTTTTGGTGGTATTTAATCACCCCTGGGTTTTTTATTTTTTGCACTATAAATTAAAAAAAGACTGAAATTTTTCAAAAACAATGCATTTTTCTTCGTTTCTGTTATAAAATTTTGCCAATAAGTAATTTCTCTTCATAAATTTTGACCAAAAATGATACTGCTACATTTCTTTGGTAAAAATAACCCAAATCTGAGTTTATTTGGTGTTGGCGGACAGACAGATGTGACGGGGACAGACAGATGTTTTGTGTATGGTGACAGATGTGACGGGACAGACAGATGTGTTGGGGACTGTGACAGATGTTTTGTGTATGGTGACAGATGTGAATGGGGACATACAGATGTTTTGGGGACTGTTTTATGGGGACACTTATGTGTATGGGGACAGGGGTATCAGTGTGCTTGGTGCACTGTGTGGGGGGTTTACCTGTAGGTGCCCTGCATATCTCCCAAACCTGCACGGTTTAGGAGATATACAGAGTACTAGTTGTGCCAACGTCATTTCAGCACATGCACAGTGAAGAAACTGCCTCTGTGCCATGTCTTCACTGAGATTGTGCCCTGAGTGGCGTGCGGGAGTGACGTCATGCGACTCCGGCCAGTCACAGAGCCGGAGACGCGGCCCAGGAAGAAAGAGGGGCTGAAGATGGGCGCTGCCTGCACAGGGGACATCGCTGGACGTCGCAGGCTTTGTTTGCAGGTAAGTGATACATAATGGGCTACTATGCGATGCAAAGTAGCTCATTATGTTTCACTTTGTTGGGGAATATAAAGGAAGTAAACCTTATCAGGGTTTACTTCCTCTTTAAGGTCATGGAGTGGCCTAGCCAGTCTCCAGACCTTAATCCTATAGAAAATTATGGAGGGAGCTGAAACTTCGAGTTGTCAAGTGACAGCCAATAAACCTTAAGGATTTAGAGAAGATCTGTAAAGAAGAGTGGACCAAAATCCCTACTGAGATGTGTGCAAACTTGGTAACCAACTACAAGAAACATCTGACCTCTGTGTTTGCCAGCAAGAGTTTCTCCCCCAAGTTCTAAGTCGTGTTTTGCTTGGGGATAAAATAGTTATTTTACTCACCAAACTGCAACTCAATTTATAACTTTTATATCATGTGTTTTTTTCTGGATTTTTGGCTGATATTCTGTCACTATAATTTAAAGCGGTTGTCTACCCATTTTGTTTACTTTTACCTACAGGTAAGCCTATAATAAGGCGTACCTGTAGGTAAAATTAATTTCTCCTATCGTTCACTGACAGACGCAGCTCTCCATTACGTGTGGGGTTTATGCTGGTCTCACTAGGAGTTAACTAGGCAGGGAAAAGAAA
>BLSH010537216.1:264363-279003 GCA_018402905.1 Glandirana rugosa | reverse complement strand
TGTGCTTTGGGTCATGGTCCTGCTGTAAGACCCATGACCTCTGATGAAAACTCAACTTTCTCACACTGCCAATGCACACAGTCAAGACATCCAGTGCCTGACGCAGCAAAGCAACCCTGAAACATCAGTAGACATCCGCTATGTTTGACTGTAGGGACTGTATTCTTTTCTGTAAAGGCTTCATGTCTTTTTCTGAAAACAGTAGAATCACGGGCTTTACTAAAAAGCTGTAATTTTGCTTCGTCTGTCCACAGCACATTCTCCCAAAAAGATTTTGGCTTCCTCAAGAAAGTTTTGCCAAACTCCAGTCTGGCTTTTTTATGTTCCTGTATCAGCGGTGGGGTCCTTCTAGGTCTCCTACCATAGCGTCCCTTTTCATTCAGATGGGCGGCATAGTGGTGTAGTGGATAGCACTATTGCCTGGCAACAAAAGGGTTGCTGGTTTGAATCCCAACCACGACACTACCTGCCTGGAGTTTGCATGTTCTCCCTGTGCCTGTGTTGGTTTCCTCCGGGTACTCCGGTTTCCTCCCACACTCCAAAGACATGCTGGTAGGTTAATCAGATCCTGTCTAAATTGTCCCTAGTATGTGTATGTATGAATGTGAGTTAGGGACCCTAGATTGTAAGCTCCTTGAGGGTAGGGACTGATGTGAATGTATAATATATATATATATGTAAAGCATTGCATAAATTGACTGAGCTATAGAAGTACCTGAAATAAGAATAAAAAATGGCGACGTATAGTACGAGCTGACACAGTTGTACCCTGTGCTGTGCCTGAGGGTCAGTCTGAATTTGTCTGGAAGTTGATTGAGGTTCTTTATCCACCATTCAAACAATCCTTTGTTTCAATCTGTGATCAATTTTTTCTTCCGACCACGTCTAAGGAGATTGCCTACAGTGCCATGGGCTGTAAACTCCTTGACAATGTTGCGCTCAGTGGACACAGGAACATTAACCCTATGTTCACACCTATGCGAAAAGCACTACAGTCCATATAACATGGTTTCCTATGGTTCATGTTCACATCTAGCATTTTGCAGCTGGTGCATTTTTTGAAAGAGTCTGGGACTTTTTTCCTGCGTTTTGCGTGTAATAGACTTCAGTGGAGTCGCACCAGAAATGCAAGTGTTGCATTTGTGATGCGATTTTTGATGCATTTTGTGTCGTCGTCCCCCCTTTAAAAACACTGTGTATAGCTGGTTCGAGTGGGATGGGAAGCTGGTCGTCGCGTCCTTAAAAGCCGATGAGTCATCAAAGGTCAATGTGTTCCCCTGCTGACAGCTAAAAGTAAAAAAAAAATTGCTGGCAAAAATAAAATCAGTGAAAAAAACAGCACTTTGGGTCTTGTATGGATTTGGAGGGGACCCATTCCCCACCCCCCACGCCAATTGTTTAAAAAAAAAAAAAACTGTGTGGGGTCCCCACCCAAAATCCATTCCAGACCCTAATCTCAGCATGCAGCCCGGCAGGTCAGGAAAGGGAGGGGACGAGCGAGCACCCCCCCTCCCCCCCTTTTGAACCATACCAGGCTGCATGCCCTCAACATTGGGGGGTGTGCTTTGGGGCAGGGGAGACAAGGGCTCATGTACACTACAGCTTCTAAACTTGAGTTTAGGAGCTTTTGGCGTTTTTATTGCCAAAGCTCCTAAACTCAACTCCATAAAAGCCTATGTGTCCATATACACATAGGAACGTTTTGACTGCTGGCCGCAAAACACAGCTAAATCACTGTAAAATTGCGGTGCAATTTCCCATGGCCAGCTGTCAGCGGTCAACCTTGTCTGGGTGTACATGAGCCCTTAAAGTATAAATAAAAGCAAAACTTTTTTTTTTTTTAGTTTTCGATGGGGTGGGGATGGATTAGAACACTTGTCAGTTTTTATTGCTGTCTGTGTCCCCATTAGGGAGATTCATCCTCTCTATTTGTCCTGTTTACCATTATCATTGAAAGCAAAGAAAATCCCAAATTTTGGGTTGTCCCCCAGAAAAATAATAGAGGGGAAATCTTCCAATGGGGGCACTAATTCTAGTGACCTGGGGATCCCCAACAGATTCCCTTTATTTGCAGGGATTTCCTCTCACTTCCTGTTTTGGCTTTTGGACAGGAAGTGAAGGGAAATCTCCAAAATGGGACACAGATGGTGAAAAAAAACTTCACAGGAGTGAGGTTTACTTGCTTTATCCAAAATGAAACACGTATGGATGCATGTGTTTTCCCACACCGCACAGAAATTCACTGCCATCTGCAAACACGTGCAGGTGTTGTTAATTCCTAATGGTACCCCACTCATCTAGCAGACACGGGTGCATGTGCAACCACCTGCAATCAAAGTACCTCAGTACTGCGGGGTTTGGTGTGGTGCAATTTTAAAATTTGTGCCTGCTGAACCCTTTTGTGTTTGGCAGCTAATTTAAATGAATGGGCTGCCAAAAATGCATAAAAACTGTGCGCACTTGGATGCACCTATGTGGTTTGAATGCCTCCCCCAGAACACCTCTACCTCCAAAGCCTCCCCTGGAACACCTTTACCTCCAACGCCTTCCCCAGAACACCCTTAACTTCAACGCCTATCCCAGAACACCTCTACCTCCAATGCCTCTCCCAGAATACCTCTATGTCCAACGCCTCCCCCGGGAACACCTCTACCTCCAACGCCTACCCTGGAACACCGCTACCTCCAATGCCTCCTCTGGAACACCTCTACCTCCAATGCCTCCCCCAGAACACCTCTACCTCCAAAGCCTCCCCTGGAACACCTTTACCTCCAACGCCTTCCCCAGAACACCCTTAACTTCATCGCCTATCCAAGAAGACCTCTACCTCCAATGCCTCTCCCAGAACACCTCTACGTCCAACACCTCCCCCGGAACACCTCTACCTCCAACGCCTACCCTGGAACACCGCTACCTCCAACGCCTCCCCTGGAACACCTCTACCTCCAGTGCTTCCCCCTGAACACCTCTACCTCCAACACCTCCCCTGGAACACCTCTACCTCCAAAGCCTCCCCTGGAACACCTCTACCTCCAACGCCTCCCCCGGGAAAACCACTACCTCCAATGCCTCCCCCAGAACACCTCTACCTCTCAAGCAGCTCTACAGTGTGCAGGCACTCTACGCTGAAATACCCGCTCTGTGAGCCTGTGCAGGGTGGGGGCATGGGCTATACAATGTGCCAGGAGAGGGAGGTCTCGCGCTACACTGTAAGTGTGTGGCGGCGTTCATTCCTGGGATGACACAAGTGCACAGTTGAGGCGGATGGCCTCGCGAACAGGTGGGGCAGTTTGCAAGTATGGAATCCCCAGCATGCCCCCTCTCCCCCTCCATGGTGCACCCTAAGGTGGCTGTCTAAGCTGCATTATGCTGGGGCCAGCCCTTGTCTTAGTTTATCTGCCATCTTGTCTGGTCGTCAAATTATTTACATCAAATATCTGTTTATGGCTTTGGTGTCTGCCCAAAACTGTTTGGCTAATGGTTTTTAGCAGCAAACTTTTTGTATAAATGATATTTTGAAAAGCACTTCTGAGGAGGATGAAGCCAAATGCAAGGATGTTTCAAACATCATGAAAAAACTGGTATCAAAGTAGATATTTCAGTGAATTTTATCAGCATATGCTGCCAGGGAGATACTTAATATCATCAGACTTCAACATCAGAACACAAGTTATATGTCAATATTTTAATCTGATCTTGTTGTGAGTGTCACTGTATCTGTCCAAAACCGGCTTTCTGGAAAATGGTTGTTTTGTTATCTAAACATCCCACAGAAATTGCCAAAACTCAGCTGAGCATCTATACAACTGCATGCATAAACGCTGCGTCATATCAGAAAATATTGTGAAAACAATAGAAATGTATAATTTGTGGTTACATAGTTACATAGTTAGTCAGGTTTAAAAAAGGATAAAAAAGTCCATCTAGTTCAACCAATAGAAAAAATAATAAATAGAACATAGAGAACCTCCATATACAGAACCCTACACCCACAGTTGTTCAAGAGTAAGGAAAGAAAACTCCATAAAGCATGGGATAAAATCCTTCCTAATCCCCTAAAGGCAATTGGATATTGCCTGGATCAACAATCTCTGATGTTATTACCTTTAAAATATTATTATCCAGTAATGTTTTTTTCATTTAAGAATACGTCCAGATCTTTTTTCAAACAATCTACTGAGCTGATCAGAACTAGTTCTTGAGGGAGTCTATTCCATGTTTTCACAGCTTTTAATGTGAAGAAGCCTTTCCATGTGTGGAGGTTATACCTCTTTTCCTCTAGATGTAAAGAATGCCCCCTTGTCCTCTGTAATGACCTGAAAGTGAATAACTCTACATGATGATCATATACCCCCTTAAAGCTGAGTTGCAGCTGTTTGTTTTTTTTTTTTTTTAAAACACTGATGTGACGGTTGCACCTACAAATATACAGTATACATCAGTATGAGTAGTAAATGTATGTTTTAGTAGTCTCTTTCTGGTAAAAAAAAAAAGTACTTTGGTCTTCTCTGTGAGCCCGCTCCCATCTTGAGTGTGGGCATCTGAAGCCGGCTCGTTGCTTCTTCTGGGATACCGCACTTGCGCATGTTGTAGAAAGCGTGGTGCACGAATACTGCGATTGCTGCTGACGGAGGATGCCTATTGGCTCCTGGGATGATATTGCAAGGGCCAATGCGTGGCCGCCGGGCGAAAATGATGTACCTCGCCGCAGCGTAGAATAGTGGAAGCGGAGCATTGCCTGGCGATATAAGGTACATACATTTCTGGGGAAAAAAAAGTGCCCAATGATAATCAGTAGTTACAAATGCAGGGGCAAACATTTTAAAATGTGGGTGGAACTCCACTTTAATCTCCTCTTTCAGTTTAGCTAATCTTTCTCTTAGCTGAGCTCCTCCATGCCTCTTATCAGTTCGGTTGCTCTTCTCCGCACTTTCTACTGTTCTCTGATATGCCATAATCAAACTGCATAATCCAGATGAGTTCTTACTAATGATTTGTACAGGTGATGTATCTCTCCCAGGAGTCTTTACCTCTTTTATACAGGAAAGGCTAATTTTGTTAGCATAAGAAACTGCAGCTTGGCATTGCATGCTTTATTAAATCTATGATCTACCAGAACACCCAGATTCTTCTCTACCATTGTCTCCCCCCAGTTATTCTCCTCGTAGAATCTATGATGCCTGCCTGCTTTTACCCCCAAGTGCAGAACTTTACATTTATTAAAATTACACCTCATTTTACTTGGGCAACCACATAGTTGCCCAAGTAAATAGCACATTGAGGTCTACTTGTAAGGACGTTCTTCCACTGCATAGCTTGGTGATATCTGCAAACACTGAAATGGTACTTTTAATCCTAAACTCTATATCTTTTATAAATAGGTTAGAAAGTAAGGGTCCCAAACATTGAACCCTGGGGTAAATCTTTAATAACACTGAATCGAGGGGTACACCACTAATATGGGATAGAGCGCTAATAACACCAAACTTTGGGGTACATCACTAATAACACTAAACCTACACTAACCACTTGCCGACCAGCCTCCGTTGTTTGACGGTGTCAGGTTGGCTCTATTGCGCAAATCAGGCTTTAAGAGACTAACGGGCGTGCGCCTGCTGCACGTTTCTGAAGGCAATGCGCTTGGCCGGCCACCCGCGATCGTTCCTCACAGAGCCAGAACGGGGATCCATTCATGTAAACAAACAGATCTCTGCTCTGACAGGGAAGTGGAGAGAGATCGTCTGTTCCCAGTGATCGGGAACAGCTTTATCTCTCTACCCCAGTTGCTACACCCCCCCCCCCCCCCCCCACAGTTAGAGATACCTCCCTAGGGAGCACTCAACCCATTGAGCGCCCCCTAATGTTAACCCCTTCCCTGCCAGTGACATTTATACAGTCAATGACCATTTAACCATTTCAGTCGCTGATTGGCTGACTGACTTTGATTGACAGCCACGGGAGCCAATGGCGCTGCTGCTGAGTCTCAGCCATCAGGAGGAGTGTCCCGGGTTGGCTTAGACATAAAACATTGATGATACGTGGGCAGTGTCCTCCGCAATTACATACATTTTAACCACTTCAGCCCCGGAAGGATTTCCCACTGTACGACCAGAGCACTTTTTGCGATTCTACACTGCGACGCTTTAACTAACTGACTATTGCGCCTGTCACGGAACGTTGTACCCAAACAAAATTGACGTCCTTTTTTCCCACAAATAGAGCTTTCTTTTGGTGGTATTTGATCACCTCTGCGTCATTTCTGATCACCGCTATTAATAAAAAAAAGAGCATCAATTTTGAAAAAGAAAAAAAACAATATTTTTTATTTTGTTATAATACATATGCAAAAAAATAAAAATAAAAAAAATGTATTCATCAGTTTTGGCCGATATATATTCTTCCTCATTTTTGTGATAAAAAAAAAATTGCAATTGGCGTTTATTGATTGGTTTGCGCAAAAGTTACCGCGTTTGCAAACCATGAGAATTAATAAATGGCGTTTTTCCTATTTTTTTTTTTTTACTAGTAATGGCGGCAAGGTGCGATTTTTATCGGGACTGCGATATTGCAGCGGACATGTCGGACATTTTTAACACCGTTTTGGACCAATGGCATTTATACAGCGATCAGAAATTTACATCCACTGATTACTGTGTAAATGTCATGGGCAGTGAAGGAGTTAACCTGTAAGGAGCGATCTAGGGGTTAACTGTGTTCCCAAGGCGTGTTCTAACTGTGAGGGGGCTGGGCTGCCAGGGGCATAAGAGATCTAACTGATCCCAGTGACAGGGATCAGTAGATCTCTTACATGCCGCCTGACAGAGCAGGGAACTGCCGTGTTTACAACGTGGTTCCCCATTTTTCTTCCGTACCAGGCAATTACGGGTAGCCAGCGGACTTCGAGTCCACCCGACCCACGGCCATACTGATGGAGAGTGCGGCGGGCATGAGAGCGCGCTGATGCACTCCTGCCCGCTAGCCGTGAAGGAGCGATCCCCCGTTTATAAACGGCGATTCGCGGGATTGTGACACTCTGCAGCAGTAAATGTACATGAGCTGGTCCGGAACCGGTTAAAGCTCTGATCGCTGTATAAATGTCATTGGTCCCAAAAAAGTGTCAAAAGTGTCTGATCTATCCGCAGCAATGTCGCAGTCCCGCTAAAAATTGCAGATCACCGCCATTACTAGTAAAAATAATAATAAAAATGCCATAAATCTATTCCCCTAGTTTGTAGACACGATAACTTTTGCGCAACCCAATCAATATACGCCTATTGCAATTTATTTTTTTTTACCAAAAATATGTAGAAGAATACATATCGGCCTAAACTGGGGAATACATTTTTTTTTTTTTTGGATATTTATTATAGCAGAAAGTAATAAAAATTGTTTGTTTGTATTTTTCAAAATTGTCGCTCTTTGTTTATAGCGCAAAAAATAAAAACCACAGAGGTGATCAAATACCACCAAAATAAAGCTCTATTTGTGGGAAAAAAATATGTCAATTTTGTTTGGGTACAGCGATGCACGACCACGCAATTGTCAGTTAAAGCAACGCAATGACGTATCACAAAAATGCTCTGGTCGGGAAGGGGGTTAGTCCTTCCCGGGCTGAGGTGGTTAAACCTTTGTGTACACCACTAACACTGAACCTTGGGGTGAACCACTAATAACACTGAACCTTGGGGTATGCCACTAATAACACTAAACCTTGGGGTGAACCACTAATAACACTGAACCTTGGGGTACACAACTAATAACATTAAACCTTGGGGTACACCTCTAATAACACTGAGCCTTAGGGTATACCACCAGGGCTGGTGCAAGGATTTTTGACACTCTAGGCGAAACCTCATTTTGCCGCCCCTTTGGCTCTGCCCCTGACTCCACCCCCTTGCCCTGTCAATGTATACGATGAAGGTGGCGGAGGTTGAGATTTTTGCAGAGCCTCTCTACCCATTTCTTTAGCTGTGGTCCACAGGCCCGCACCTGTGCCCCTGGATTCACCTCATTTTACCGCCCTGGTGTGCTGCCAGTGACATGAGTGATCGATGCAGAGCAATGACGGGTCAACAGCGGATGGGCGCCATGGGTAGCAGTGGCACCCTAGGCGGCCGCCTACTTCGCCTAGTGGTAGAGCCGGACCTGTATACCACTGAAAACACTGAACTTTGGAGTACACCAATAACACTGAACCTTCACGTACACCATTAGTACAAGGAACCTTGGGTACACCACTAGCAACACTGAACCTTGGGGTACCCCACTAGTTTGTCAGGGAAGAATTACGAGAAAATTTGGCAAATATGCAAACATCCAATACGGTCGTATGAGCGAACAGCATGCTATGGCGAATCTGCATGTGCGATGGCACATCGGCGTACTCTAAGCCCGCTAATTGCCAGTATCCACTGGCCTATATAAGGACAGTAGCGCCTCTTACAAATTGCTGGATTGTCGTCAGTCTTCCTGTGTTCCTGAGCTCTTGTGCATTTACCCTTGGATTTCCTGTTGTGACCCGGCTTGCCTCTGACCTGTCTGATCTCTCCTGGCTTTGACCCCTGACTTGTTCTACTAACTCTGCTGCTGTCTCCAGTTTATGACCCCGGCTTGCATTACGGACTTTGCTATTTATTCCTGGCTTCACAGATCCACCGTGTTTGACCCGTGGCTTGTCTTTCACTACCGTCTCCCTGTGCACTACTGCCAAGTACTACTGAGGTTCTCTAGAGGATCCTGCCCAGCTGTGTATCCTGCTGCATCCAGTATACATCAGGTGACCATCACTCCTACACTTCAGAACCTGTCTGGCAACCTGTGCTTCTTTGGCCACTACACCTTTTGTACCACCTTCAGGGGTGTGTACTGCACTTAGCCGCAAGGGGAGTCCTCTCTGCATTTTGGCCTCCGACCAGGTACGTGACATAGTGGTTTACCCCAACGTTCAGTGTTACTAACAGCAGTGAACCTTGGGGTATCCTGCTATTAATACTGAACCTTGGGGTACATCACTAATAACCTTAGACCACTCAAAGTATGAATCATTATCACTACTCTCTGAATACAATGTTTAGGCAGTTTTCCATCTATTTGCAAAGTGAATCTGTAGACTGTAACTTTGGACTTGTGTGGTCAACTGTGTAATGTCCAAGTATACTGTACTATATGCACTCATTTGTCTTAATTTTTTTACCTCAAATAATTCAGATTTGTTTGATAATTTTGGGATTTCGTGAATCCATTCTGTCCTTTTGCTTATTATATTGTTTTCTAACAAAAATTCTTCTATGTGTTTTTTTTTTTCAAACTCTCGAGTATATTCCGGACTATAGAAGTTAAACTAACCCTTCTGTAGATATTTGGTAAAGACTATGAACCCTTTATTACCTCCTTGTATTTAGTATTTATCCATCCATGAATTTTGTGATTTTGCTGTTTTCCTGTTTGACTGCAGCTCTTATGAGATACAGCTAAGAGCAGTGATGGCGTGCAGAAAAGCCATAGCAACCAAATCAGATTTTAGTTTACTGTTGTCAGATCAGCGTAAAGAAAGCAATTAATGCCTACCTGTCCCAGGTAGCAGATTGCTCTTCACTGGTGTCTGTGGGCTTCTCAAACAGTATGTCTGTATGATTTCACAAACATCTATATCCTGACTGTTTAACGACTACTTTGAGAAGCTGATGTTTACTTTGTTCCAAACATGAAACAAACTTTTAATGGTGTTTTTATTGAAGAGCAGGACATTGATAAAGTGGAAGCCAACTGGAAATATAAATCCAAAAGATGCTTTTGGTGTTACTTAAAACCACAATTTAAAAAGACGAAATCAAACTATCCCTGCAAAGAAAGCAATAAATTACCTGTCCAGGCCACTGAACCTTACTGCATTAAAGATCTAAGCTTCTTAAAGTGGTTGTAAAGGCAGAAGGTTTTTTTTGTATCTTAATGCATTCTATGCATTAAGATAAAAAGCCTTCTATGTGCATCAGCCTCCTTAATACTTACCTGAGGTCCCTCTCTGTCCAGCAATGTCCACGAGTGTCTCAGGCGCCCAGGATTCTCACTCCCTTATTGGCTGAGGCACAGCAGAGGCGCCATTGGCTGCCACTGTTGTCAATCAAAGTCAGCTAGCCAATCAGGAGAGAGGAGGGGCGGGGCCAGGTCAGTCTCCATGTCTGAATGGACACAGGGAGCTGTGACTCAGGTTGGGTGCCCCCATAGCAAGCGGCTTGCTGTGGGGGAACTGAACAGGAGGAAGGGACCAGGAGTGCAGAAGAGAGATCAGAGAAGAGGAGGATCTGGGCTGCTCTGTACAAATCCACTGCAAGGTAAGTATAACACAACATGTTGTTATTTTTATAGGGGAAAAAAGAGACTTTACAATCACTTTAAGGCTAGGTTCACATCTGTGCATATCGGGAATGCACACAAAAACATGCACTTTCCTGAGACACACAGAAACCAGAAACGCGTTTTCATTAATTGTTAATGGCACTCCCTCACAT
Source organism: Glandirana rugosa (assembly GCA_018402905.1). Lineage (NCBI taxonomy): Eukaryota > Metazoa > Chordata > Amphibia > Anura > Ranidae > Glandirana > Glandirana rugosa. Next base: position 268,495 of record BLSH010537216.1, on the reverse strand, counting down.
TTGCAAACGTGCACAATGTGTGGCATGTTTTTGGAAAAGAGTCAGGGACTCCTTTTCTGTGTTTCTAGCATATAAGGTAGCTCACTGAAATGAATGGACTGCCCTAAATACGACATGCAAAAAGGTGCTTGTGCGTGACCCAGGTCTAAGAGATCTTCAGTATCCTGCCCACTTCTGGGTGTGTCAGATGCCTTGTCTCCCAATGCCCTCTGCGGTTCCTTTCACCTTTCCGTAGGTCACTCCTTTTCCTGCAGTGATGTAGGGACCATGAAAGAAAACCAAAAATCACCATAGGCGGCTCCAGTATTTCAAACGCTGATAATTTTACAGCCATCTTGGATCTACAACACAGCTTAGTGGCAAAGACAGCAGAACAGGTAGGTATTAATTGCAATATTGGCTTGATTTAGTTTTTTTTTTTTTTTTTTTTTTTTTTTTTAATTGCCACATAATTGTTTTAACTAAAACCAAAAGTATTATTTGGCTTTATATTTCCAGTGTGCTTCCACTTCTTTATATCAATTGCCTGTTCTTTACTAAACCAATAAAAACGCCATTAAAGGTTAATTTCCAGTTTAGAACAAACAAATGGAACACTAGCTTCTCAAAGTAGTCGTCAGACAGTCCAAATGCAGGTAGTTGTTTGTGAGTTCAGCAATATATAAAAATCACAGACACCAGTGAGAACAATCTGCTACTATTACAAAACTCCTGCAGAATTTCAAGTATCATTTCACTTGGTGAAGTCACGGATGTCCACTGGAGAAACCAGCGTTCTCAAGAATCATAAATCACAGTGATTGAGGAGAACAGGAGGTTCTGTTAATGTCAATGTGGGATAGCTGAGCCTCTTTATCCTGGATTATAAACAAGGAATAAGAAAATCGTATATATTTCAGACCACACATGTGGTTGAGGCTGCCTTGGAGGGCCACATGTTACAGTAACCAAAATGTGTGTAATAGTTGGTCCCTGGTGTCCCAGTGTGTCATCTTCATAGTCCATGTAGAGGATAATTCTGACAGGCTGTCTGTTAGAAATGCTTCTCCTTTGTGGGCAGTACAGAGCATATTTGGTGTTGGGCCCCATACATCTGTTTTTAAACTGTGATTTTCTGTTGTTAAAAATAAATATTGTACTTTCTTGTTGTTGGCATTCTTGTTTCCCTTGAATGCCCACATCTATGCATGTGTACAAAAGTTAGAAATTCTCATTAAGGCCTGGTTCACACCTATGCAGGTTGCAGTTTGCATATTCCAGGTGCATTTTGCAATAAACGTCCATTGAAGTCTATGGAACCAAAAACCAGGAAAAAAACCTGATAGTTACAAGGAAAAGCTGGACGGCCGCACTCTGCTTTAACACCTTTATTTTGAAAGCGTTAGCGCTTATCTGTACCTGTATCTCTGTACTTGTATGACTGCCATGGAATTTTCAAAATAAAGGTGTTGAAGCAGAGTACGGCCGTCCAGCTTTTCCTTGTAACCGTCATCATCATTGCAGAACCGGCGCCTGTGCATCAGCAAGAGCGGGGCGTATGAAGGACTATGTGCTCTGCTGGAGCGGTGTAAGTTTCTCAGAAAAAAAACCTGGCCCTTTCCATAAAATGCACAGATGTGAACATTGGCCATATGAAACCTTGTTGAAAACACACTAAAAAATGCATAGATGTGAACCAAGCCTAAACGTGTGTGCCCTTATGCATGGAAACATATGTGCATGGCCATGTGAAATGCATGCATGTGCAATCGTCCATGCAGTATTCATTTTAGATGTATGACACTTAAAAATGACCTAATAGAAATCCACTGCGACCACAGCCCTCCACAAAGATCCTCTAAATGGTTAGACGAAAACAAAATGGTAAAACCAAATGGTTAACGTGTGATGTCAAAGTAGCAGTATACTACTTAATAATTTCTAAAAGCAAATGTGATACCACAAAAATATATACAGTTAAAGTGTTACTAAACCCACAACAGTAAAATCAGTCCGTATATGCAGCATAGCATGCTTGTTATACTCACTGTGGAACTGAAGGGGTTAATCCTCAGCATTGTGTAAAAAGGCTCTTTTATCCTGTATGCATAGATTCTTCCCCTCCTGCAGGGTCTATCTGTAAAACTTCATATAATACACAGCAGGGTGGTAAAGCTGCACATGCTGTTAGATCTCTTATGCTGGAGATTACATTTCCTGTTTCAAGTTGAACTGTTCAGGTCACATGATATTGACATCACACATGTGGGCGTGTATACAGGCTGTAGTGGAAAGCTCCCCCTACCTAAACACATAGCTCTGGAAAAACTGTGCAATTTATCATGTAACCGTGGTATCCAGATCTGCGGAAAAGGTATATAGTGGCAGTATTTTAATGTAAAAAGAAGATTTATAAGCTGTGGGCAATGTGGTGGTGGGGGGGGGGTGGGGGGGTAGATGAACTATTTTCATATTACTGGGTTTAGTAACACTTTAATACACAAATGGAATCTGTTGAGTCTTTACCTAACACATATACAAATAAATGCTACACTGAAAGGTGGGTGTTGCAGCCCGCAAATCAGGATGGAACTCTCAACAAGGGGAGAGAGAGCAAACAGGCACATGGCCACCATAATGTAGTATAAAAAAAAAAAAACACTTTATTTAAAAAAATAGCAAGTAGGAGATTGAGGGAAGAGACCAGATTCGCAGCACCAGGACTCAGCATCCCACCGTGAGAGGAGCCGACAGGTGAGAGCCAAAGAAATGGTACAGGGCACCAGGTGTCGCTATATAGAAGCCAGGACTCATCTGTCCAATCAGGAAGGGGACGTGATGACAAGGAACGTTCTACTCCGCCTTTTGCCAGCGTCACTCAAAAAGCATGTACAGTCAGTGAATGTGTTTCCAGGCATATCTGCCTCTTTATCAGCATCTGCTTGTTGTAGTATAATGTTTCTCCTCACGCCTGTTTGGCTCTTGTCAATGACTTTGACTCATGACCCATAGGGGGAGATTTACTAAAACTGGAGCACTCAGCATCTGGTGCAGCTGTGGATGGTGACCAATCAGCTTCTAACGTCAGCTTGTTCATTTAAGCTCTGGCAATAAAACATGGAAGCTGATTGGTTTCTATGCAGAGCTGCACCAGATTTTGCACTCTCCAGTTTTAGTAAATAACCCCCATATTGTCTATGCATTGATGACCTCAGTCTCACTTCCGACCATTGTCTGTCCAGTGGCTTGTTGCACTACTGCGTTTGTTGTATGGCAGTGGCTTATGTTGGCCTGGCTCTTGACCACAACCAGTCCCCTGCTTCGACACCTTGATTCTTGCTGTTTACCCACTGCACACATTGGCCTTGCTCTACCTTCTTGTAATAGAGAACTGGACTTTGCACATTCTGGATGATCCATACCAAAGAATCTTTGTTCTGTGTGCATGCATTTAAATTTAAAAAATACTGTTATTCTGTTGGATTAAATGTTAGAACCTTTGGAGGCCAGTTTTAAGCTGGCCACAGATGGACCGAAATTCAGTCGGTTCAGTGGGTACCCGCCAATTGTTAGTTTGACTTTTGTCAAACTGACTTTTTGGTAAATTTTTCTCAATCAGCTGACTGCATTAGTCTCTTGCTTGATTTCACTGTCCAGTCATAAGCAGGGGACAGGGAGATATTTCTTAACCACTTCCTTACTGGGCACTTAAACCCCCCTCCTGCCCGAAACAATTTTCAGTTTTCAGCGCTGTCGCTCTTTGAATGACAATTGCGCGGTCGTGCGAAGTTGCACCCAAACAAAATTTGCGTCCTTTTTTAGCCCGTCCTCCCCCCAAATTCACGGGTCATTCCTTCACCAATTCTTTATAGAGGGACAGGGGACGAATACTGACCTGTCACTTTAGTTCGTTCTCTGATTACGTCAGTCGACTAACTCTTTTTAAATGGTTTTTCAGTCAAACTGTTTTCAGTTTGATTGTTAACCGCCCATGGGTGACTTGGCTGACTTAAAGCCAGGTAGACACCGGTCGAATTTTGACCGGAGGTTTCCAAGATTGTAAATTAGGTTGTCTTATTGTCATAAAAAATTTAAATTTACGTACGTGTGTCTTGTTTCTAAGAAACCATACCTAGTAGGTCTTACACGTTTC
>BLSH010537216.1:248548-264344 GCA_018402905.1 Glandirana rugosa | reverse complement strand
GTATAAATGTCATTGGCAGTGAAGGGGTTAACCAGCAGGGGGCAGTGAAGGGGTTAACAATGTTCCCTGGGTGTGTTCTAACTGTGGGGGGGATGGGCTGGTCGGGACATAACAGATCTAACTGATCCCAGTGACAGGGATCAGTTGATCTGTCATGTCCCATTCTCAGAACGGGGAACCGCCGTGTTTACTTCGGCAGTTCCCCGTTCCTCCTCTCTGAAAGGAGATCGCGGGTCTCCGGCGGACATCGGGTCCGCCCGACCCGCGGGCACGCTCCCGCGGGAGCGAGCGGCGCGTGCACGTGCCGCTCGCGCCCGCGGGAGCGCGCCCAGCACAAGCCAAATGGGAGGACGTCTATTGACGTCCTCCCGGCATTTTAGAGCCGCGCTGTAGCCGTCATTCGGCTATGGCGCGGGCGGGAAGAAGTTAACTGCAATAGAGAAAAGGCAGGTCTCCAGTTTGACTGAATGTACAATATGAAACTCTCGGCAGATATAACAGCTTCCAAATCAGTATTTTAGCTATGTATTTGCATGTTTGTTTGGCTTTAAAGTCATAGGGGTTGATGTACTAAAGGCAAAAAGACTGCACTTTGCAAAGTTGCATTCTGCAAAATAATTTGCTGCAGAGCTTAGTAAATGAGCTGAAGTGCTGCTGACTACAATCATCCGATCATGTGCAAGCAAAAATGCTGTTTTTTTTTTTTTTTTTTCTTGCAGGTGATTAGGTACTCTGCAAAGTGAAGCTTTACCTCATTTACTAAGCTCTGGAGCAACTGCACTTGCAGAGGATAACTGCACTTTACAAAGTGCACAGTCTATTTGCCTTTAGCAAATCAACCCTTTATTGTCTGGTTTGGGGGGTTGTAAGAGTGAAACATACTGCCATGAAAATCTTAAGATATCATCAGTTCAATTGGATCTTTTCCAACACATGCAACAGCTCGTTTGTGTAACACTGTTATTGTTCATTTCCCTTTCTATCCTCAAACCACGACAATCTCTGGCTCTGTCTAATTAATCAGCATATTAAATCTGAACCACTCCTCAGCTCATCTCATATGCAGCACACAAGTCAGAGTATCTGCACCCTCTTTGGTTTTCCAGAGATGCTTCATGTGCCTGCGCCAGCAAATGAGCCGCACACATCGCGAAATGTCTACGACCGCAGAGCCACCCTCCTGGAGACAATTCAAGTCAGGATGCAATTAAAAGAGGCACACATGTTATGAGCTGTGGTGAGAAGGAAATAAAATCGGAAGTGGGGACAATAAGTTAATGAGATTTCACTACCCAACATCTCATCTAGAACCCTCAGATGAACCTCTTGAGGGGTGTGGATTCTCACTGTCATCTCCCATAGCTTTTATAAACTCATTTTTTTTTCATTCTCTAATTGCTGAACTGGTTGAACCTTTTATAGGCATATTTTAACCTATTCATTGATGTATGTTATATTGACTAATGCTTTACATTAATTGTGGAAAGATTTGTCGGCCGATCAGCTTGGCTCCAGTATGTCGTCCCCTGTGTTAAATACTCTACCGCTCGCGTGCACTACTTAAAAGTAGAGTGGATAGCACATATGGAGTTAAGAGACTGAGCGATAGGCCGATAAATTCCGGGACACCGTGCCATATGGCCACTTCCTCCGACGTAGTCAATGACGAAACGCGCCAGGGCGTGACCATACGGCGATCGGAAGTGACGTGTGCCTGTCATGGACAGAGAGGAACAACCAGCGCAGTAAGTGTGGCGGATGGTGTATACCTTTACTGATCGGTGATAATGCTGTTTATATCATACTATGCTTGGTTTATCTTACTCATTACTACCCACGGAGTGACCTGTAGCTCTAGCTACCCCCGGAAAACGGAAGACACTTTTTTGATTATTCAAGGCTTGTGATATACCTTATGATGGTGAGTTTGAACCTCTAGGGGAGTGTGAATCACGCGGTGTGGCTCTTGGTGTATGTCGCAAGCTATTCAACATCGATTAGGATCACCACCTTTTATAAAGACTTTAATCACAAAGTGTCAGCTATCAGTTTCTCATATGGTTAACATATGAATGCCGGTCCAAGTTTTGTAATGATTGACAGGAGCGCAGCAGTATTGGATGCTTCATAAGACTGTGTTCTTATATTTTATTTATTTCTTTGTGTGTAATAAACATGTCAGCTGTTTGACTTGCTAGAATGTATTTATTTATTACAGGCATTTATATAGGCACCATAAATTTACACAGCACTTTAATACTGTACATTCACATTAGTCCCTTCCCTCAAGGAGCTTACAATCTAAGGACAATTACCTACCAGCATGTCTTTTGACAGTGGGAGGAAACTACATGCAAGCAGGAGAGAACATGCAAACTCCATGCAAATAGTGTCCTGGCTGGGATTTAAACCAAGGACACCAGTGTTGCAAGGCAAAAGTGTTGATCAGTAATCCACTGTAAAATTATTTTCAGTAAATCTTCTAAAGCTGGACTTGGATTGAGGATGGATTGAATCTGAATCTGTATTTTCAGCAGAGCCAGTCAAATTTCCATCCATGGCCAGTCCTGTTTGAGAGCAATCAATGTACTGATCAATCAACTGCTCATGAACGGGCTTGCTGGAGAACTTTAGTTCAATTAGCGCTGCAGCACTGATTAGTGTATTCTGACACCAGAGGAGTCCATGTATGGATGGGGGAAATCTGTACTGTCTTTTTCATTCAGCCCAATGGCTAAACAAAGAAAAATAACTGAACTATGAATGGCCTGCTTTAGTGACATACAGTACTACCACCACACTAAAGTCAGGAGGGTGGCACTGCTGTGTCCTGGCTCAGCTCTACAGCTTCCTATGCTACCTGCTACTCAATTCAGTAGACTCTCCCCTATACATGAGAGCCACCCATCACATCAGAGTACCTCCATTACAGAGCCCCCCCCCCCCACCACATCAGAGTCTTCCCATTCCATCAAATCCCCCAATCACCACAGAGTGGCACCCATCAATCCTCTCATGTATCTTTTATCCAGGGCAAACTGGGTCTTGTGCTCACAGTACCCAGGAGGAACCCATATGGCACTCCAGTTTGCCACAACCTGGTTGAGCGACACTGCTAGACAAAGCGACATCCATTTAGATTACAGGGATATCAAGTGGGGCTAGATCAGCAGTACATTGACAGGCCAGGCCAACCTCTTGCCACTTACTTTGTTTAAGCATCAATTATAGAACATTGTAAAAATATGCTCTAACTTCTGGGTCACATCTATGCGGTTTCCGGTGGCTGCATTTGCTCGAACACAGCAACCTATTTGAATGGGCTGCTGTGCCTCCTGAAAATGCAGGGAAAAGGTCCCTGCAGCTTTCCCAAAAATGCGGCCGCAGGGAAAGAGCGGTTCCCAATATGGGAAACCATGCTGCGGTTTCCAGTGCATGGAAGCTTCAGCGTGTTTTTCTCTTCGGGTGCAGGAAAATGTGCCTTACGGCACCCGCTGAGTTGTAAATCTAGCCTTAGTATTAAAGAACAGCACTATATTTATTAAAATGTGTCTATGATATTACATATTTTCTGTGCTGTATGTGTATTGTTTCACTCTATCACCCGTAGAAGTCAATAGATGTCACTGACAGCTGTTAATGTTGTGATTTCCGCGCTTCCACTTTGTATAGCCCAGTCACTTTGTCATCCAGCGACTAAACAAACATGCTTTATAGCAGTCCAGCACCTTGCAGATGTCTCTTATCACCCTCTGTCACATTTACTCAAATAAGAGCAAACAACTTGAGATCAGTTGGCGCACATCTTCAACCACGTTGTGCAGTGTGTCAGTTGTACCGTGTTACCTACAGTTAAGTATACCAAATGACACACAGTAACACAAACAGGAAGGATTTGCTGCAAGTGTTTTCTAAAGAAAGAAAACTATTTGGATATTGGATAGTCATTTTTTTTTTCTCCTCAGATCTGAAGACATCCCATATTGTTATGTTTAAAGCTACATAAATAGTCTTTCCTAACAAAACAAGCATCAGCAGTCGCTGTAGCAATTCGAGGATTGGCTGCGCAGGAGGGCCCCTTGAAGTATTTGGCAAATCACTGACAGGTCACACAGAGTTAAAGAGCTATTTTAAATTTAAATGTCTAAAGTAATAGTCTGTCACAATGTGAAATAATCTAAGAGGTCCAGATGTTTCCACTCATAGGCTGACGTGAAGAACTTTCCATTTAGCAAAGACCATCTCCATAGTGGAATTTGTAATGAACTGTGATCATTCTGGAGAGGGCTCTCATTACACGAAGAGTGTATAGATGGGTCAAGTCTCACTAGTAAAGTAGAACTGAGAATTACCTTCAGAAGTCTGCTACCTGCACGCCACCTTTACTTACAGTTAATAGAAGGGCAGAAAGGGCATTTGCCTCAGGACTAACAGGGCTTGAAGCTCAGAGAGAGACTTGGAATAGATGGAGTTTGGATTGTGAACTTGTAGAGGCGTGCATGTGTTACCCTATAGTGATTACTCTATGTACAATGTATCATATATCTCATATATAAGAAATTCTTCCAAACTGGCCCAATGTTGGGGGTAAAATGTCCCAAATCTTATTGTACGTCCACTAATAAGCAAGCAAATGTCATCTCCAACTAAACTAAAGGAATTGTTTACATAGCAAAGACATTTCCTCTTATTTTTAAAATTCTTCATGCATGTGATTGGGTATTCTTTGATGCAGCCCTGTTTCAGAGAACTACAGCCCTGTTTCAGAGAACCTGCTTGAGTTTTATTTACAGAAAAGTGTACACTCTTCTGAGACCCAAAGTAAATTTTAAATTAGGAAATCACAGCATCCCATTATTATTAGCCCTATGTACACTGTTGAATCCCGTTGTATAAAGCCTCATACACACGCACAGATTATTGGCCAATCAAACGCCAAACTTTTGTCCAAATTGGCGGTTGTAACTAGGGTACTGACGGTAGTCAAGTAGTCAACCAACAAAGCCAAACGCAGTGACGTCTTACGAGTGTATAACAAGGAAGTTCAAGTGAATGTTATTTGTGAATTACGAACACAGGTTACACGACCAAACACTTCCTGGATTCCGAGCATGCGTGTTTGCACTTCCTACTTTTTGTTGGCCAACTACTGTACACACGAGCCAACAATCGGCCAATGCCTTCTTGGCCAACAAAAGTTTTCTACTCTTGTCAGCCAACTTCTGTTGGATAACAATTGGAAATCGGCTGTCAAATTGTGCGTACTAACGGTCAGATTAACGGCCAACAGGCTGTTGGACGACCGCTGTTGTCCAACAATCAGACTGCGTGTACAGGCCTTTACACAGCAGTAAGCATGAATGTCTCTTCTATATGATATATGCAAGTGACTATGATTGAATTGCTGCAGGAAGGAATACACGAGGATCCTTGAATATGAATTCTTTACCAACTTATGGAATAGGCTCAGGAAAATGTACTTTGTCTCTGCTTACTCTCTTCTATACCGGAAATCTATTACTGCTGTACTCCTATGTAACATCATTATTTTGTTCTGCTCATACTCTTGTGTCCCTTTTACCCTTTATTAAATAATTAAAGGTGATAATGAAATAGTCACATAGATAAAACATATTCTGAAAGGATCTTGCTTTGCCTCATAGCCATTAATCATATTCAAAACATTCAAACTCCAATAATCAGAAAAAGATAAAGTCGGCACTCTGGAAGCTGCAGATGATTTCTTTATTATGTATCAACCATATAAACCATAAAAATCTGACACGTTTCAGCAAATGTGCCTTGCTCACCGCTCCATATATATGTTATAGAGCTCTGAGCAAGGCACATTTGCCGAAACGCGTCAGTTTTTATGGTTTATATGGTCGATACATAATAAAGAAATCATCTGCAGCTTCCAGAGTGACGACTTTATCTTTTTCTGATTTCTGCGATTGTCTTGGGACAGAGGAAGGCTCCCACAAGTCAGAGCACCAGGGTGAGGATTGTCAGCAAGGAAATCAGTACAGCTGTGTAGTTAGAGTGGTTCTTTTCAGTTGGTTAATATTCAAATACCAACTAATATTTTCCAATGCAGATTTGAATCAGAATCAGCACTTACAATTCTTATAAACCGAACACATGCTATGGTACAGTTGTTGCTAGGGCTGCCTGTAAGTCAAAGCAGACACCTCTACTGCAGTGCCACCTTCTACAGCTCAGTATAAAGTAGAGCTACATGATTCTGGCTGAAATGAGAATCACAATTTTTTTTTCTTAGAATAAAGATCACGATTCTCGCAGCATAACATCATCTTTCACATTATACAAAACAAATTGGGCTAACTTTATGGTTTCATTTTTTTATTTTTTTAATTCATTAAAATGTATTTTTTAAAAAAAAATACCTTTGAAAGACCTCTGCACAAATACAGTGTGACATAAAATATTGCAACAACCGCCATTTTATGCTCTAGGGTCTCTGCTAAAAAATATATATATATATAATGTTTGGTGGTTCCAAGTAATTTTCTAGCATTAAATACTGATTTTAACTTGTACACAACAAGTGTCAGAAAAAGGTTTAGTCTTTAAGTGGTTAAACTGACCTCATTTACAGACTGAAGTTCATTCCTTTGATCTAAAAGAACTACATGTTACAATTGTGATAAACTTGGCAGGCTGCCTAGATTGTTTTTTTTTTGTCAGCTGTCAGAAGTGAGCAAGGAACTCTGCATTTGTTACATAGAATTGAGGAAATGCTGTTGAGGAGAATTGTGAGCAGAGTTGAATCACCATCTTGATTCTTTAGGCTGCGTTCACACCTGGGCGTCGCGTTTTCAGGCAGAAATACGCGTGTTTTTTACCGCGATTTTTGCTGCGTTTTTTACCGCGATTTTGTACAGGTCAAAGAGTCACCAATGTAAAAAAATAGAAAAACGCCCAAATCAAGCTACAAAAATACTTCCAGAACTTGTTTGAGCTTCAGGCATTTTCAGGCTTTTGGCTTCAGGCATTTTTGAGTGGAGATGTGAACCATCTCCATAGAGAATCATTGATTTTTTTCCCCTCCAGCGTTTTGTAGCTTCAGGCATCAAGCTACAAAACGCTCAGGTGTGAATGGGGCCTTAGTGATTAATCGTGCAGCTCTAGTATACAGTACTGTATACAGGGCCGGGACAAGGGGTGTGCAGCTAGGGCGGCTACCCTGGCAATGTGGTATCATGTGAGTTGGGGGGAGGGAGAATTTGGGGGGCAGCAGGGGGTAAGTATTGTTCCAGGAGGGGAAATTTGAGGGGAGGGTGCTAAGATTGGTGATCTAGGGGGACTTGTGTTGGGATGGCAGGGAAGAAGATTTGTGCTGTGAGGGAGAGACGTTTACTAGTAGGGGAAATTTTTTAGGTGGTAGAGGATTTGCGCTAGAATGAGTGAATATTTTTTTTGGGGGGGGGGGCATTTGAGCTGGGGGGACAAAGATTTGTGCTGAGGGGGGGTTGCAGCAAAGGGGCGGATTTGTACTGGGAGGAGGAGGGATTTATTCTTAGGGGATAAACGTGCAGATTAGTGCTGTGTTTTTGTGGGGGGAATTTTGCTGACACATACAGTGCCTTGAAAAACTATTCATACCCTTGAAATTTTTCCACATTTGGTCATGTTACAACCAAGAACGTAAATCTATTTTATTGGGATTTTATGTGATAGACCAACACAAAGTGGCACATAATTGTGAAGTGGAAGGAAAATGATTTTCAACATTTTTTACAAATAAATATCTGAACAGTGTGGTGTGCATTTGTATTCAGCCCCCTTTACTTTGACACCTCTAATTAAAATCTAGTGGAACCAATTGCCTTCAGAAGTCACCTGATTACAAAATAGAGTCCACCTGTGTGTAATTTAAAGTGTTACTAAACCCAGTAATATGAAAATAGTTCATCTGCCCCCCCCCCCCCCCCACACACACACAGTGTCCACAGCCTATAAATCTTCTTTTTACATTAAAATACTGCCGCTATATACCTTTTGGGATGATCTGTATACCATGGTTTCCTGATAACCTGCACATTTTGTCCATAGCTGTGTGTTCAAGTAGGAGGAGTTTTCCACTACAGCCTGTACACACACCCACATTTGATGTCAATATCATGTGACCTGAACAGTTCAACTGAAACAGGAAATGTTCTATCCAGCATAAGAGACCAAACTGAGCATTTGCAGCTTTTCCACTCTGCTTTTTATTTATATGCCCAGATTGACAGTGCAGAAGGGAAGGATTTGTGCCATACATAATAAAACAGCCTTTTTACACAATGCAGAGGATTAACCCCTTAAGTTCCACAGTGAGTATAACAAACATGATATGCTGCATATACAGACTGATTTTATTGTTGTGGGTTTACTAACACTTTAATCTCTGAATAAGTACAGCTGTTCTGTGTAGCCCTCAGAGGTTTGTTAGAGAACATTAGGGAACAAACAACATCATGAAGATCAAGGAATACACCAGACAGGTCAGGGATAAAGTTGTGGAGAAGTTTAAAGCAGCGTTAGGTTATAAAAAAGTATCCCAAGCTTTGAACGTCTCACAGAGCACTGTTCAATCCATCATCTGAAAATGGAAAGAGTATGGCACTACTGCAAACCTACCAAGACATGGCCGTCCACCTAAACTGACAGGCCGGGCAAGGAGAGCATTAAGCAGCCAAGAGGCCCATTTTAACTCTGCTCTGCTATTAGTCTAATAGCTGCAGATCCACACAGCTCAGGTGGGAGAATCTGTCCACAGGACAACTATTAGTCGTGAGCTCCACAAATCTGGCCTTTATGTAAGAGTGGCAAGAAGAAAGCCATTGTTGAAAGAAAGCCATAACAATTCCCTTTTGCAGTTTGCAAGAAGCCATGTGGGGGACACAGCAAATGTGGAAGAAGGTGCTCTGGTCAGATGAGACCAAAATTGAACTTTTCGGCCTAAAAGCAAAACGCTATGTGTGGCAGAAAACTAACTCTGCACATCACCTTGAACACACCATCCCCACTGGGAAACATGGTGGTGGCAGCATCATGTTGTAGGGGTGCTTTACTTCAGCATGGACAGGGAAGCTGGTGAGACTTGATTGGAAGATTGATGGAGCCAAATACAGGGAAATCTTAGAAGAAAACCTTTTAAGAGTCTGCAAAAGACTTGAGACTGGGGAGGAGGTTCACCTTCCAGCAGGACAGCGACCCTAAACATACAGCCAGAGCTACAATGGAAGGGTTTAGATCAAAGCATATTTTTGTGTTAGATTGGCCCAGTGAAAGTACAGACCTAAATCCAATTGAGAACCTGTGGCAAGATTTTAAATTTGCTGTTCGCAGACACTCTCCATCCAATCTGAGAGAGCTTGAGCTATTTTGCAAATGATAATGGGCAAAATTTTCACTCTCTAGATGTGGGAAGCTGTTAGAGACTTCCCCAAAAAGACTTGCAGCTGTAATTGCAGAGAAAGGTGGCTCTACAAAGCAAATGACTCAGGGGGGCTGAATACAAATGCACGCCATGCTTTTCAGATAGTTATTTGTAAAAAACAAATTTGAAAACCATTTATCAATTTCCTTCCGCTTCACAATTATGTGCCACTTTGTGTTGGTCCATCACATAAAATCAGAATAAAACATATTTACATTTTGTGGTTGTAATATGACAAAATATGGGGTATGAATACTTTAAGGCACAGTAATGCTCATACATCTCTGAGGAGGGGCGGTTTGGTATGTTCGCCCTGGGCTCTAGATGACCTTGTCCTGGCTCTGACTGTATATATGACACATATCCTATAATTATATAGGTCCAACGTATAACACAGCACCGTACAGATTACAGCCATATCCAGCCAAAGTCACGTTTAATTCATTTCACATGGAGGCTGGGCTGTTAGGGAAGATCAGTCTAATTCCTAATATTTTACTTTAGTGTAGATGATTATGGCTGGTACCTCATTTTCTATATGTATCAGATAATTGGCTGCACAATCTCTTTACTTTTGAGTTTTGCAGCTCCTCCCACCTCTCATCTCTTATGAGGGCATTTTACTCTTTGTAATTTATTGATCAATCCATTGAGTCAGAAAGAGAAACTTCTTTTGCTGTGAGCAATGCCAGGAACTTATACAACCAGTGTCTACCCAAAACTAAACACACAGGGCCTATGACAGAGGGAGCATAGTCAGGTTTCATCTTATATCAGGAAGAAGGTTAATTGCTGTAGACAACAGCATTGCTTGTCCTGGCTCAGCCCTACTGTGGAGGGGAGATTGTCCTCTCTTCATTTCCAGGAATAAGTGACCAATCGTTAAATGTCAGGGACACTTGGCATATATCACAGCCAGTGGCATGGGGCCTTGGTCTTATTTACGAAACTGCTTATTTACAATTCCTTAACCAGTGCCACACCAGTTCCTTCTCATTACGAAGCAAAATAAAAAAGTTGTTTTTGTCCCCCTAAAGCAGGCTTGTCCGGCAGCCAAAATGAACAGCAGCTCAAGCTAATTTATGTGGTGGGGCAGCAGAAAATTCCATGAGGCTGATATGTCAGCTACCATCCAGCCTCTCAGTTGTCCTATATAAATATTAAATCATAGTGACAACAGTCTGCCCTTTATAGTCGCCTCAGTCTTTTATAATGGCCTCTGAGTCCACCTCTGATAGAACATGAGCCCAGGCTCCTTCTTCATATACAGAGGAAGTCAGGTATCTGTTCTCCCAACTAAAGAAGTGGCCTTAAAGGGTAAGTTCACCTTTGATCACTTTTTTTTTCTAAATTCCAACTCCCCTATGTACCAATATAGCTTTCATGTGCTTTTTTTTTTTTTGCAAAAATATCAACGCTTTCCATTAAATTTACAGACACTTACCTTACTGTCCTACATACATGTTTCTGGACGTTTCCTTTCGTAATGTCTTACCTTCACACAGACTATAGGTAATGGCACAGGAAGGAGTTGCCCAGCTGACCTCATTAGCACACAGCCTGCCTCATCCACCCTCCTACCTACAGTCCACTCCCAGGTGCACATTTTTTAAATGAGATGCAATCATCACTAAATTCACAATATACAATTAGATTGTATAACTAGTTGCGCTTTCAGTGCCATTAATTGGTAACGGCACACCAAACACAGAAGCAAACACACATTTTGCCATGTGAAAAAAGGAGTGGCAAATGTTGCAAAAAAAACCCCACACAACCCACAAAATGTCTCACTAACTACATGTAGTGCAGCCAATTGAAATCAACGGACTGCCCTATGCGTGTCACAGGAAAACCGAGACACTAAACGTTTGCTCCCACTATGCTAGATGTGAATGGGGCCTGAAAGTGAAATTGATGCGGTAACACAAGAACAATGAGGCTTCATTCACATCTGTGCATTTCCTTGCATTTCAAAAATGAGCTGCACCAAAAATCGCAGTAAAAAACGCACCAAACTCCGATCTAAAAAAAAGTTCTGAAACTTCTTTGGGGCAATTGCTTTGTGTAGGGTGGCCCATACAGGTGGATGGGCTGCCCTATATGTGATGAGTGAAAATGCTCAAACGCCTCGCCACCTCGCTAAAAAACCCCCCAAAAAAACACATGTGGGAATGCTAGTTCCCGCTATGCAGAGATGTGAATGGGGCTTGACAGCTGAGTGTTTCTGTCCATTCCCTCTTATGCACTTGTATAAAGATTCCCATACACTAGGCAATCTATGTTCACATCTCTGCATAGCAGGAACTCGCATTCCCACGTGCGTTTTTTTTTTGGTGAGGAGGTGTTTGAGCATTTTCACTCATCACATATAGGGCAGCCCATCCACCTGAATGGGTCGCCCTACGTGCAGCAATCGCTCCAAATAAGCTTCCGGACTTTTTTAGAGCGGAGCTTGATGCGTTTTTTACTGCGATTTTTGATGCAGTGTATTTCTGAAATGCAAGGAAAAGCACAGATGTGAATGGAGCCTCACTGTTCTTGTGTTACTGCACCAATTTCAGGCCCCATTCACATTTAGCATAGTGGGAGCAACCATTTTGTGTCTCGTTTTTCCTGTGACACGCATAGGGCAGCCCATTGATTTCAATTGGCTGCACTGCATGTAGTTAATGGGACATTTTGGCGTTTTGTGGGTTGTGTGGTTTTTACTGTGCATTTTTCAGCATTTGCCACTCATTTTTTCACATGGCAAAATGTGTGTTTGCTTCTGTGTTTGGTGTGCCATTACCAATTAATGGCACTGAAAGCGCAACTAGTTATTTTAGGTGTATAACATGACCATATACTACGCAATCTAATTGTATATTGTGAATTTAGTAAGAAGGGTGATCACTGATTATTTGCATCTCATTTAAAAATGTGCACCTGGGAATGGGTTGTAGGTTGGAGGGTGGATGATGCATGCTGTGTGCTAATGAGGTCAGCTGGTCAACTCTTTCCTGTGTCATTACCTATAGTCTGTGTGAAGGTAAGACATTACAAATGGAAACGTCTGGAAACATGGATGTAGGACAGTAAGGTAAGTGTCTGTAAATTTAATGCAAAGCGTTGATATTTTTGCAAGAAAAGTACATGAATGCTATATTGGTACATAGGGGAGCTGGAATATAGAAAAAAAAAGTGATCAAAGGTGAACTTACCCTTTAAACCAAATAATTTGGAAATTGGGAACATAGATCCTCTATTTTAGTGTTCCCCAACTCCAGTCCTCAAGGCCCACCAACAGGTCATGTTTGCAGGATTTCCTTCAATGAATCAGCTGTGGTAATTACTAAGACAGGGAAACCGATCAAATCACCTGTGCAAAATAATGGAAATCCTGAAAACATGACCTGTTGGTGGGACTTGAGGATTGGAGTTGAGGAACACTGCTAGTCTATTCCCTTCACCATTACCCTTTTTTTTAGGTAGATCTGTAGAAATAAATGTTCTCTTTATCTCCCACCCATCTTTGTATTGCTCACAGTCCACCCTTTATATCATTCTGTTACTTATTTTTGGACTCTGATATTAACTAAAAGTTGTGGTTTCCCTACAGCAAACCTATTTTTCACATTGAAATCAGATTTTAATGTGAAAAATAGGTATTATTTGCATAGCACCATCAGTATATTTTTAACCAGTTCCACACTGTGCAAAGTATATTTACTGTGGCAATGTGGACATGTACCACAAATTGCCGTAAATAGGCGGCGATTTGCGGAGTGGCAGCTAGTCGGCGCGCGCTCATGCCCGCCACACTCCGGAGGAGTGTGCCCTCGGCTGGGGCAGACCCGATGTCCGCCGGCGAGCCGCGATGAGCTGCCAGAGCGAAAGAACGGGGGCCCGCTGATGTAAACACGGTGGTTCCCCGCTCTGTCAGTGGGGACATAAGAGATCTACTGATCCCTATCACTGGGATCAGTTAGATCTTTTATGCCCCTGACAGCCCAGCCCCTTCACAGTTAGAACACGCCTAGGGAACACCGTTAGCCCATAGATCGCCCTCTGCAGGTTAACTCCTTCACTGCCAATGGCATTTACACAGTAATCAGTGGACATTTAAATTTCTGATCGCTGTATAAATGTCATTGGTCCCAAAAAAGTGTCAAAAATGTCTGACAGGTCCGCCCCAATATCGCAGTCCCGATAAAAAACGCAGATCACTGCCATTACTAAAAAAAAAAAAAAACCGCCAGAAATGAATTCTCATGGTTTGTAAACGCAGCAACTTTTCGCAAATCAATCAATAAGTGCCGATTGCAATTTTTTTTTTTTACCAAAAATATGGGGAAGAATACAAATCGGCCAAAACCGATGAATAAATTTGTTTTATATATTATTTTTTTGTATTTGTATTTTAGAAAAATGTTTGAAATATTGTTTTTTTTTTTAATTTTTTTTTCAAAATTGACTATTTTTTGTTTATAGCGGTGATCAGAAATGGCGCAGAGGTGACCAAATACCACCAAAAGAAAGCTCTATTTGTGGGGGAAAAGGACGCAAATTTAGTTTGGGTACAACGTCGCACGACCGTGCAATTGTCAGTTAAAGTGACACAGTGCCGAATCGCAAAAAGTGCTCTGGTCCTAAAGTGGGAAATCCTTCTGGGGTGAAGTGGTTAAAGACATCTTTTTGGTTTTTTAACCATTTAATATACTTTAGTAATTACTCCTGCAGTTCCTTGCAGCTTGTCATATACTGTATTATTTCAATGGTGTTTGTATACAGTTTTAACAGCAGAGGGCACTGTAGTCATCATACTTGTGTTGTCAGCTGTGACAGCATCCAGAGCATTTCTAACCAAGTGCAACAGACCAGATCCTATAACACTGGAACGTCCTGAACACTGGGAGAGGGAGGAAGAAAAAAAAAAAAACAATTTGCCACCTTGAACTTCCATTTTTCTCTCTCTCTCTCTCTCGAGGAAAAACTCAACACTTGTGTCCCAGCTGTGGAAATATTGCATTTCCGCAAATACTTAAAGGGAACCTGACATAAGGCTCCATGCACACTGAAGCTGATAAACGACTGTTTATGGTCGTTTGGGTGTTTTTTTAACAGCCCAAAAACGCCCCTTTATGTTATCCTATGTGTACATGCGCACATGGACGTTTATTGTCGTTTAACAGCAATGGCATTTCTGGGCTGTTATCTGGTTTCTTCTGACCACAAAAAACGCTGGACGCTGCTAAACGGCCATTTATCGGCATCTGGTGTTTTTTGTAGTCAATGTAAGCTAATGAAATTAAAAGAAAAACATGCAGATAAACGCTATTACAAAACGCTGATAAAAGCTAGTTTTAACGGCAGCATTTTTCTGCCAGAAATTTGACGTGCAAAACGACTATATAGAGCGTCCAGTGTTCATGGAGCCTAAGGCTATTTTGGAGAAATACTGATCTGTAATTGTGACCTGAACAAACTATCTTTGTGCTGGAGCAGTGGTTTTCAACTCCGGTCCTTGGGACCCACCAACAGGCCAGATTTTAAGTATTACCTTGGGGAGATGCAGACTAGAACACTGCAATCACTGAGCAGCAAATTATATCACCTGTGATGTATTTCAGTTATCCTGCAAACCTGGCCTGTTGGGGGGGTCCGGAGTTGAGAACCACTGTGCTAGAGTCTTCATACACTAATAGTGGTTTCACAGTTTAACATCTTTGTGTCTAATGGCAACTGTTGGATTATCAGATACAGCAGCTCATTACCCAAAATACCAACCTACTGTTGTCTCACAAAAGTTATAAGCACAGGGAATTATGGGAAAACAGGAAGCTGGCAGGGGAGATGAGCAAAGATTTACATATAGGGGGTTCAGCTGTACATAGTAACCAATCAGCTTCTAGGTTTTATTATCAATGCTTAAAGTGATTATAAAGTCTCATTTTTTTTTTTGTTGTTTTAACCACTTGACAACTGGGCACTTAAACCCCCTTCCTAACCAGACCAATTTTCAGCTTTCAGTGCTCTCACATTTTGAATGACAATTACTCAGTCATACTACACTTTTTTTTACTCTGAAATATTAGTGAAATTCGTAACTATTATTTTGGATCTTCGACTAACCAATGATACATGTCGACTTGGGGGATATACATTTAGAAACGAGTAGAGGGGACGGTCGAAGGACAAAAGGGTATTAAGGGACACGAATATTGAAAACACTCTGTTGTCATCCAACCATAAAACCCATTACTCGACGACATAGACTATTAGGTTGTCAACGGTAATCTGTGTTTCTACAATTTGACACTTTGGTGATAATCACATACTTCTGAGATCGTGTCACCAAGAGTTGAG